>CM039506.1:39520880-39632722 GCA_022432975.1 Begonia masoniana
ACAGAGAATTTGAGCTCCCTGGAGTCTGGATAGTATCTAACTACCATTATCCCATGGGTAGAATCGAGACGAAGGATAACTCCCCTGATTGTATAATAACAGAGAGAAGAAAAGATAGGATTGCCGTGAATAGAGTTTCCGCAGCAAAAATGTTACCTTTTAACATTTGTATTGGCCAAGTGGGCCTCACAAGCCAGTGATGAAGATTACGCCCATCCAATTGTTCCATCCAGACTGGGATAGGGATGGCAATATCCACCCGACCCGCAGACAGCCATTCTTCCCGTCAAAGAAGCGTTCCTGGTTCGTTCAGGATTGTGGGGTTTAAAATTCGAAAAATGAACGGGAACCTGATAAAAATACAGGTTTACAACCCGGACACAATATGCCAAAAAATTGATTTAATGAGAAAAAAATAATTTTAATTTTTTGTTGAAACTAAACTGTTGGAGATAATGGGGACCAAATTTGAGAACCTGGCCCCCACTTTGCTTACTTATTGTCCTCTCCAATGTGGAAGCATGTCCACACTGAGCACTACTCTCATCACCTTATTTGCGACCCAATATGGGCCAAACGAGTTTGAGAGAATAACCTACCCCCCCAGTCCACCAACCATCTTTCATTCAATTACACATTTGTACAGTGAATCATAGTTCCTTGTCCAGGCTTAGGTATAACACTAACCGCTTGCTTAGAGGTGGTGCTCCTTGGGCATCTTTCCTCCAACACCGCCGATGTCATATTTGTGTTGCAATCATTCATCTTCTCAACTATCTATCTGCGTCCGCTTGACCGAAAAAGGTACGTCAGATTGCAGTTCAGAGTTTACCTCTTTTTAACGCTTCACCCTTTTCACTGCCCGCTTTTTTTTTTTTTTTTTTTTTTTTTTTTTTTTTTTTTTTTTTTTAAAAAAATAGAAATAGAAAAAGAAAAAGAAAGACTGTGACTGCTGCTCCACTTCTTTTCAGTTTTCATACTCACCTTTCTTCCTTTTTTAAATCTAAAATCTCTTAGTTTTTTTTATTGAACAAAATGAGAGCTCATTTACGACGTAATTAGTCTAGAGGTATAGACTTCCAAAAAATCATTTATGATAATTCTTATTAAACATGGTGGAATGTCTCTCTCCAAGATGACAGAGTTCCATGGTGAAGTTGCCAACTATTTGGTTGCACTATTTCATTCCCTAAAAATGTGGTTTTGAGAGATTTGAAGATCTTTCTAATAATTCTTTTTAAACCTAGTGGAATGTTTTTCTCAAAGAAGATAGCTAAAAGAAAAGTTGTAACACCCGGCATTTTGCCTATGTAATAATTCCCCGAATATGTAAGCGGAATTTCTCCGATATTAATGCAATGATTGTTTTTAATAAAATTGTCGACGTGTTTAATCGAACGAGGGTGATTCGTGAGACCGAATCGATTAACTAAATAATGTTTTAGTTAAAAACCAATGGAAGGGCAAATTAGGAAGAAATTAAGGTTGGTGGGAGAAATCAAATGGATGATTGATACTTGGCAAACTTGTGGAAGAAGACAAGCCATGTATCCCATTTCCTTCTCTTCCTCCTACGTGAGACATTTTCCCTCTCTGCTCTCTCTCATTTTCCTCTCTGCTTCTCTCTTTCGGTTAAAGAAAACCAACGCAAGGAGTTTCTTCCTTCTCTGATTTTCCTCCTGCTTTTCGGTCTAAGGTAATCATCTTAGATAGAAAACGATTTTTTTTGTTTATTCATTTGCTAGTTTCGTGATGTTTAGGGTTAATGTCCGTTTATGCATGCTATAGGTTCGCGAACCAACGTTGTTGTGGGCGCATAGCTTGCTGCATTTCGGACAACAGGTAAGTTCATACGTTTAGGTTTGGCCCTTAAGGCCCTACAACACGGAGGTACTAGGTTTATGTTGTCGGGATTTCTGTTGGGTAGTTAAACCATAGGTTATGTTTAGGTTAAGTGTATTCTGTTTTATATTCTGCTTATTCTGCTTATTATTCTGTCGCCTGTCTATGAATGTTCATGCATACACGTTTTCTCTGAAAGTCATGAAAATGTTTTCTTTACACGGTTTGAAGTTAAGTAAGATAAAACCTGTAATGAAATGTATGGTTAAGTGTGGATGAGGACTGACATTCTGTCATGTACTCCTGTTATGTCCTATTGTGGCATGTACTCCTGTTGCGCCAGCTCCTCTGCCCACTTATACCTTCCTGTCCAGTGAAACGTAATGTAATGAAATGTAATGTTCATGTATTTGAAAATGTTCATGCATAGCATATGCACACTACATTCTAGTATGTCCTTACTGAGCTCTAGGCTCATAGATGAACTTCATGTTGTAGGTACGGATACTCCAAATGAGGACCTTGTGCCTCAAAATGACGAGCTAATGTAGTTGATGGATAGAGCTCACGGGGTTTGGCTGCTGCAGTCAGACAAGAGTTAATCCTGTGAGAATGTGTTTTCTGAAGTTATGTCCAATATTGTATAGCTTTTGAAATTTTAAAACATTTAAGATGTAGGTCCAGTTCTGTACTACTTTGTGGTTTGTAAAACGATGTATGGAACCTGTATTGATGTTTAAAACCTCTGTATTTGACAGTTGAACTATGTTTTGAAGTATTCTGGAATTTGTTTGGAATATTTTCTGTTAGTCTGTGCATGGACAGTTTCTGGTTTTAGAGCTATCCATGTAGTGTGATTTTTCCTTAAGTTTCTATCATGTTAGAGCCATCCATGTAATTTGTTTTTCCTTAAAATTCCGTCGTGTTTTTTCCGATATGTTCAAAATCATGTTTTGAATCGTTTTCTGAAGTTTGAAGTTTTTATACATTCTGTTTCCACAACTTCTGTTTTCATGTAATCATGTTAAAAGTTGCCAGTTTTGTCTTTTAAGTTTTATTCATCCGGTCACTGTTCACATTTTTCATCCACCGGTCACTGTTCACATTTTTCATCCACCGGTCACTGTTCACAATTTTCATCATCCGGTCACTGTTCACATTTTTCATCATCCGGTTACTGTTCACAATTTTCATCATCCGGTCACTGTTCACATTTTTCATCATCCGGTTACTGTTCACATTTTTCATCATCCGGTTACTGTTCACAATTTTCATCATCCGGTTACTGTTCACATTTTTCATCATCCGGTTACTGTTCACATTTTTCATCCACCGGTCACTGTTCACAATTTTCATCATCCGGTCACTGTTCACATTTTTCATCATCCGGTTACTGTTCACATTTTTCATCCACCGGTCACTGTTCACAATTTTCATCATCCGGTCACTGTTCACATTTTTCATCATCCGGTCACTGTTTACATTTTTCATCATCCGGTTACTGTTCACATTTTTCATTCACCGGTCACTGTTCACAATTTTCATCATCCGGTCACTGTTCACATTTTTCATCATCCGGTTACTGTTCACATTTTTCATCCACCGGTGCACTGTTCACTTTTGTCTTATTCACATCATCCACTATTTACATCTTCCGCCCTGCCTCCTGTCTTATTGGTTTAATTATTATTTGAATTCATCGCTGCCTTTTTAAACTAAGTCTTCCGCCTTCATTTCCTGTTTCCTGCTACTGCCAATTGCACTGTTTCATTTCTCCTTCTGCCATTCATTTTGTAGTCTAGTTTTGAACTGTTTCCTTTTCTCTGTTCTGATTCGAAATCCCGGAAATGTTTTTCCTTCTCTTTTAAGCTTTAGGGTTTTACTCTTAAAAGTTCAGTCTGTTTTCTATTTGTTTAAAAAAAAAAAAATAGTCCCCGTTTTCTGTTAAATGTCCCGGAGTGACGGCTCGGTTCTCGGATCCTGATCGGGTTTGGTTGCGGGCTGTCACAGTAATGGTATCAGAGAGATAAGGTTTTAAAACCGATTCTGTGAAATATCTGACTGCGCAATCCACCACGTGAGGTCGCTTCACCACGTGTAAGTGTTTAATTTACTGTACTTGTTTTGTTTATTAAGTTAAGTTCATTATTTCATATAGGATTTTTCTAGAATGGTGAGAGGAAATCAAGGTGATGCAAACGACAGAGGCGACGCCCTCGACCGTCTAACCGAGTTGGCCGGTACTCAATCTCGCATGATCGAGCGTTTGATTGCGAGGGAGGGCAATGGAAACAACAATAACCATGCGAATGCTCCACGTGACACTAGTGGAGAGAGATTCCGGCGTCTCCAACCGCCTATGTTCGATGGGTTATCAACAGATCCTACTCACGCCGAAGAATGGATTCGGCAGATTGAAAGTATGCTGAATTATGCAGAAGTGGAGGAAAACAAGAAAGTGATGTGTGCCTCATTTAATCTCACCAAGAGTGCTGGATTTTGGTGGGATACAGTGCAGTCAACCACTGTGGCATTAAGTTGGGAGGGATTCAAAGGGCTCTTCTACGAGAAATACTTCAACCGCAGTATGAGGAAGGAGAAGTTGTTAGAATTCTCTCGACTGCGACAATTTGGAACGGTGGCTGAGTATGCTCAGAAATTCGATTCACTATCCCGTTATGCACCTCACCTAGTGGCCACCGACGAAAATAAGGTGCATCAATTTATCCAGGGTTTGAAGATGGATCTCTTACGAGGGATTACATACGGGGGATTTGACGAGGCCCCATACACAAAGGTGGTAGCTAAGGCTTATCAGTTGGAAGCCTTAGAGGCAAAGTCTCAGAGATATACATCAAAGAGAATCATGCAGGATGCCCCTCAGCAGCAACAACAACAACAAAAGGGACAATTTGGGCAACCACGGCAGCAACAGAACAGAGGTGTCAAGAGACCAAATGAAGTTGCCATTTATCAGGACAAAGGGAAAAGACCTATGGGAGCTCCTCAGCTTCCTGTATGCCCACGTTGCCAGAGAAATCATACGGGGGAATGTAGGCTCTACACTGGCCAATGTTTCTGATGCGGCAAAGTAGGCCATCTTGTTCGGGATTGCCCAATGCCCGACACCAGAACAGGTCAAGCCGTACCCAGAGTTTTTGCAATGATGGAGGATGTTGATGATGCTGATCTGCACACAGCAATCACAGGTACAATTTTGGTGTGTGATGTACCTGCTTATACCTTGTGGGATACTGGGGCCACACATTCATTTGTGTCGGGGGACTTCGTAGTTAGACAGAAGGTTAGTTGTACGTTGTCTGATCAGCCCTACAGCATTATGCTACCGTCCGGAGAGTTTATGCACTCCGAGCAGGTCATACAGGGTGATATAGTGTCAGTAGGAGACCAGAAGTTGTACGCCAACCTCATCGTTATTGGTATGAAAGGGTACGATGTCATTCTGGGGATGGACTGGCTGTTTAGACATCATGCCACCATCAACTGTAAGTCCAGGCTAGTGTCGTTTAAGCGCCCGAACGAAGTAGAGTTCTCCTATCAGGCAATACCAAATAAACATAGTATGACTGTTATATCCACCTTGAAAGCTCAACAGCTGATGAGGTCAGGATGTGTCGGATTCCTTGCCCACGTAGTAGATGTTCAAAGACAAGGTGAGGTGGAACTTCAAAATATTCCTGTAGTTCGAGACTTCTCAGAGGTCTTCCTGGATGACTTACTAGGATTGCCACCTGATCGTGAGATCGAGTTCGAATTCGATGTATATCCTGGCGCTGAACCAGTATCGAAGAATCCTTATCGTATGGCGCCAATTGAACTGAGGGAGTTAAAGGCTCAGCTAAAAGCATTGGTGGACAAGGGTTTTGTGCGCTCTAGTTTCTCTCCGTGGGGTGCTCCCGTCTTGTTCGTTAAGAAGAAGGATGGGTCCCTACGAATGTGTATTGACTACCGTGAGCTGAACAAGTTGACTATCAAGAATAAGTACCCGTTGCTGAGAATCGATGACTTATTTGACCAACTACAGGGGGCTCGGGTATTTTCTAAGATTGACTTGCGCTCCGGTTATTACCAGTTGAAGGTTAGAGCAAATGATATTCCAAAGACCACCTTCAGGACCCGATACGGACACTACGAGTTCTTAGTGATATCGTTCGAGTTAACTAATGCCCCTGCGGCATTTATGGACTTGATGAATAGGGTATTCCAGGAGTTCTTGGACAAATTCGTAATCGTCTTCATTGACGACATCCTGGTTTATTCTCGGACTGAAGAGGAGCATAGAGAGCACTTGGCTATTGTGCTGTCGACTCTAAAACAGCATCAATTGTTTGCCAAACTATCAAAGTGTGAATTCTGGTTGAACAAGATTAATTTCCTAGGCCACGTGGTCTCTGCTGAAGGAGTATCTGTGGACCCGGCCAAGATTGAGGCTGTAAGAGACTGGCCAAGGCCGAGGAATGCAAGCGAGGTACGGAGCTTTATCGGACTAGCTGGTTATTACAGGAAATTCATCAAGGGATTCTCCGTGATAGCAAAACCTATGACAAGCTTAACGAGGAAGGACATCAAGTTCAGGTGGTCTGAAGCATGTGAGGTGAGCTTTCAGACACTTAAGCAAAAGTTAACCGCTGCTCCTCTGTTAGTGTTGCCAGTTGAAAGCGGCAAGTTCAGTATTTATTGCGACGCGTCGAGGATTGGCCTGGGTTGCGTATTAATGCAAGAAGGAAAAGTGGTGGCATACGCATCCAGACAATTGAAGAACCACGAGCAAAACTACCCTACTCATGACTTGGAGTTAGCGGCAGTTGTCTTTGCACTGAAGGTATGGAGACACCACTTGTATGGGCAATCATGTGAGGTGTTTTCGGATCACAAAAGCCTGAAGTACATATTTATCCAGAAAGAGTTAAACATGAGGCAACGACGGTGGCTCGAATTTGTGAAAGACTATGACATCGAGATCAAATATCACCCGGGGAAAGCAAACGTGGTGGCTGATGCGTTGAGCAGGATGCCGGCTACTATGCAACCGGCCTTGACGGCCATGTCAATGCCTTTGAGGACAGAAATTCAGATATTTGATTTGGAAGTGGTTTCTAAGCTGTCAGCCGTGTTGGTAAATTTAACGTTACGGCCAACTATTCTGGACAGAATTAAGGAAGCCCAGAAGACCAATTCAAAGGAGATGGCCGATATAGTGAGCAAGTTACCTACGGCTTCTTCCGATTTCAGTTATTCGGGAGATGGTATTCTGAAGTTCAAAGATAGGTGGTATGTTCCGAGAGATGAAGAGCTACGAAAGAACATCTTGTCAGAAGCCCATTCGTCTTCTTTCTCTGTGCATCCTGGAAGCACGAAGATGTATCAAGACTTGAAACTTCACTTCTGGTGGCCGAATATGAAGAATGAAGTGGCCAAATTTGTGGAGTCTTGCATGATATGTCAACAAGTCAAGGCTGAACATCAACGACCAGCTGGGACGCTTCAGCCTCTCCCGATTCCCGAATGGAAATGGGAGAATATTACGATGGACTTTGTTGTTGGCCTTCCAAGAACAGCTAAGGGCCACAATAGCATATGGGTCATAGTAGACAGATTGACGAAGTCGGCCCATTTTCTACCTGTGAAGACGACATTCTCTATGGACCAGTATGCAGAGTTATACATTGGTGAGATCGTTAAGTTGCATGGTATTCCGGTGTCAATTGTATCTGACCGAGATCCTAGATTCACTTCCAGGTTTTGGAAAAGTTTGCAAAGCTCCTTGGGTACAAAGCTGGATTTCAGCACGGCGTTTCACCCACAGACAGATGGACAATCTGAGAGAACAATTCAGATATTAGAGGACATGTTAAGGTCGTGCGTGTTAGAACTTCATGCTCTTTGGAGTAGATATTTGCCGTTAATTGAATTCGCTTATAATAACAGCTACCAGGCTACTATCGGCATGGCTCCATATGAAGCCCTCTATGGCAGAAAATGTAGATCTCCGTTATGTTGGGATGAAGTTGGAGAGTCCAGACTTGTCGGCCCTGAGATATTACAACAGATGTCTGAGGTGATTGCTGTTATCAAACAACGAATCAACACTGCTATGAGTCGACAGAAAAGTTATGCAGATCGGAGACGGAGAGACTTGGAGTTCGCTGAAGGCGATGAAGTATTCCTGAAGGTGTCGCCTTTCAAAGGTGTAATGAGATTTGGCAAGAAAGGGAAGCTCAGCCCACGGTTCATTGGACCTTTTCCCATTCTAAAGCGTGTGGGAAGCGTGGCTTACAAGCTACAGTTGCCAGCGTCTATGGATGGAGTTCATAATGTCTTCCATGTTTCGATGCTGAGAAAGTGCGTACGAGATCCAACCCAAATAGTGGAACATGTGGACTTTGATATCATGCCGACGCTGACATATGAAGAAAGACCTATAAAGATATTGGATATGTCACTCAAAGTGTTGCGCAATCGAGTGGTCCCGTTGGTGAAAGTTTTATGGTGTAATCACAATGTGGAGGAAGCCACATGGGAAAGACAAGCGGATGTTAGAGCCCAATATCCGGACCTCTTTGCTTAGGCAAATTTTGGGGACAAAATTTCTGTTAAGGTGGGTGGAATGTAACACCCGACATTTTGCCTATGTAATAATTCCCCGAATATGTAAGCGGAATTTCTCCGATATTAATGCAATGATTGTTTTTAATAAAATTGTCGACGTGTTTAATCGAAGGAGGGTGATTCGTGAGACCGAATCGATTAACTAAATAATGTTTTAGTTAAAAACCAATGGAAGGGCAAATTAGGAAGAAATTAAGGTTGGTGGGAGAAATCAAATGGATGATTGACACTTGGCAAACTTGTGGAAGAAGACAAGCCATGTATTCCATTTCCTTCTCTTCCTCCTACGTGAGACATTTTCCCTCTCTGCTCTCTCTCATTTTCCTCTCTGCTTCTCTCTTTCGGTTAAAGAAAACCAACGCAAGGAGTTTCTTCCTTCTCTGATTTTCCTCCTGCTTTTCGGTCTAAGGTAATCATCTTAGATAGAAAACGATTTTTTTTGTTTATTCATTTGCTAGTTTCGTGATGTTTAGGGTTAATGTCCGTTTATGCATGCTATAGGTTCGCGAACCAACGTTGTTGTGCGCGCATAGCTTGCTGCATTTCGGACAACAGGTAAGTTCATACGTTTAGGTTTGGCCCTTAAGGCCCTACAACACGGAGGTACTAGGTTTATGTTGTCGGGATTTCTGTTGGGTAGTTAAACCATAGGTTATGTTTAGGTTAAGTGTATTCTGTTTTATATTCTGCTTATTCTGCTTATTATTCTGTCGCCTGTCTATGAATGTTCATGCATACACGTTTTCTCTGAAAGTCATGAAAATGTTTTCTTTACACGGTTTGAAGTTAAGTAAGATAAAACCTGTAATGAAATGTATGGTTAAGTGTAGATGAGGACTGGCATCCTGTCATGTACTCCTGTTATGTCCTATTGTGGCATGTACTCCTGTTGCGCCAGCTCCTCTGCCCACTTATACCTTCCTGTCCAGTGAAACGTAATGTAATGAAATGTAATGTTCATGTATTTGAAAATGTTCATGCATAGCATATGCACACTACATTCTAGTATGTCCTTACTGAGCTCTAGGCTCATAGATGAACTTCATGTTGTAGGTACGGATACTCCAAATGAGGACCTTGTGCCTCAAAATGACGAGCTAATGTAGTTGATGGATAGAGCTCACGGGGTTTGGCTGCTGCAGTCAGACAAGAGTTAATCCTGTGAGAATGTGTTTTCTGAAGTTATGTCCAATATTGTATAGCTTTTGAAATTTTAAAATATTTAAAATGTAGGTCCAGTTCTGTACTACTTTGTGGTTTGTAAAACGATGTATGGAACCTGTATTGATGTTTAAAACCTCTGTATTTGACAGTTGAACTATGTTTTGAAGTATTCTGGAATTTGTTTGGAATATTTTTTGTTAGTCTGTGCATGGACAGTTTCTGGTTTTAGAGCTATCCATGTAGTGTGATTTTTCCTTAAGTTTCTATCATGTTAGAGCCATCCATGTAATTTGTTTTTCCTTAAAACTCCGTCGTGTTTTTCCCGATATGTTCAAAATCATGTTTTGAATCGTTTTCTGAAGTTTGAAGTTTTCATACATTCTGTTTCCACAACTTCTGTTTTCATATAATCATGTTAAAAGTTGCCAATTTTGTCTTTTAAGTTTTATTCATCCGGTCACTGTTCACATTTTTCATCCACCGGTCACTGTTCACAATTTTCATCATCCGGTTACTGTTCACATTTTTCATCATCCGGTTACTGTTCACAATTTTCATCATCCGGTCACTGTTCACATTTTTCATCATCCGGTTACTGTTCACATTTTTCATCATCCGGTTACTGTTCACAATTTTCATCATCCGGTTACTGTTCACATTTTTCATCATCCGGTTACTGTTCACATTTTTCATCCACCGGTCACTGTTCACAATTTTCATCATCCGGTCACTGTTCACATTTTTCATCATCCGGTTACTGTTCACATTTTTCATCCACCGGTCACTGTTCACAATTTTCATCATCCGGTCACTGTTCACATTTTTCATCATCCGGTCACTGTTTACATTTTTCATCATCCGGTTACTGTTCACATTTTTCATTCACCGGTCACTGTTCACAATTTTCATCATCCGGTCACTGTTCACATTTTTCATCATCCGGTTACTGTTCACATTTTTCATCCACCGGTGCACTGTTCACTTTTGTCTTATTCACATCATCCACTATTTACATCTTCCGCCCTGCCTCCTGTCTTATTGGTTTAATTATTATTTGAATTCATCTCTGCCTTTTTAAACTAAGTCTTCCGCCTTCATTTCCTGTTTCCTGCTACTGCCAATTGCACTGTTTCATTTCTCCTTCTGCCATTCATTTTGTAGTCTAGTTTTGAACTGTTTCCTTTTCTCTGTTCTGATTCCAAATCCCGGAAATGTTTTTCCTTCTCTGTTAAATTTTAGGGTTTTACTCCTAAAAGTTCAGTCTGTTTTCTGTTTGTTTAAAAAAAAAAAAATAGTCCCCGTTTTCTGTTAAATGTCCCGGAGTGACGGCTCGGTTCTCGGATCCCGATCGGGTTTGGTTGCGGGCTGTCACAAAAGTTGCTAACTAGTCGATTGCACTATTCTCTTCTCTAAACATATGGTTTAAAGAGATCTGATGATCATCGTAAACAAATTTTTTATGTCAGTAAACAATCTGGTGAGATGTTTTTTATTGTCGTAAATGTATTTTTTTTTAAATTTATCATATAAAATCATCCTTTTTATTAATGTAATTAATATACTATTTTAATGATTTATACTTATTAATATTACAATAATAAACAATGGATCGATGAAATACCTTTATTATTTTATTCCATAATTCTAAGCACGCTTAATAACATATATATATATATATTGAAAGACAACCTAAATATGTTAATAACATTATAAACAAAATAAGGAAAATAGTTCTACTAGCAAGTTATTGCTTAATAAATTTTTAAGAATAATGTTATACTTACTCTATTATTTTACTATATTAAAATACTCATTGATGTGTCAAATAATTATTTTATCAATTAATGTAATAAATTCACTATTTATAATTTATTAAATTAATTATACTTTAATTCTAATCATTGTTTGATGCGTTAATGAGTATTTTAAGAGAGTAGAATAATAAAGTAAACGTAGCATTATTCAATTTTTTTAATAGATAAAGAAAATTATCTAGCAATAAATAATGGCTTACAAAAGATACAAATAGCCTACCATAAAAGGAATAAAATGAGACCTAATTTATCTAGAATATATCTTGCATCATATTAACATCTTCCTATTATTGACTTGGAAGACAAATAATCTACAATTGAATATGTTTTTAATTGACTTGTTTGAAATTACCAAATAATCAACTTTTAGTGGAGCATTTTAAAATCATCATGTAATTAATCCATGGGTATTGGGTATATCAATGGCATACACTTCAATTTTACACATTTAATTTCACTCCAAGATTAGGTGGCATTTATTAATTGATAAAATTATACAATATTTAAATAATTAATTACAAAAATCCATGAATGAATGAATGACACAAAATTATAACATTAAAGTGTGCGATTAGAGAATAAATCAAAGGGTAAATATAAAATTACTCATACGCACATAATTTTTCAGGTTTTCCCATTAAATATTGTGACGACCCCGACCCGCCGGGACCGTCACGGGACTCGACTGGATTTTAAGTTTGACTTACACATTTTTGGACTTAAAATTTTTCAATTTTTTTTTTTTTAAACTCATGGACATTTAAAATGGCAAGACATAAAATTGAACTGGCCAAAGTGGACAACTGCCCAAAGTGGACAACTGGCCAAAGTGGACGACTGGCTAAAGAAGACGACTGGCCAAAGTGGACAACTATTTTTAGAGGACAGAATGGACGACTTACTCCTTTTGACAAAAAAAACTTCAAACACCAGAAACCCGATTCAAAACGTAATTTTTAGACATGTGAGAAAACATGACAGAAGTTCAAGAAATCTAACTGCATTGATAGCTGACAATCCATGCACAACCTAAAAGGAAAAAGATATCCAAACAATTTCAGTACATTTAAAGAAAATACAACTGTCAGAACAGAGGTTTTAAAACATTTACACAGATCCTATACATCACCTAAATCCCAAAACAGCACTATACAAAATTTGCATACACCTCATAACCACACCTCCACAGGTAAAAAGGCGCCTGACTGCCGCAACCAACCCACGAGCTCATCCCGCCAACTGCACCTACTCGTCGGCTTGAGGCACAAAGTCCTCATCCACGGGATCCGTACCTACAACGGGGAGTTCAACTATGAGCCTAGAGCTTAATAAGAACATACAATGCAGTGATGCATATGCTATGCATGAACTTTTGAAATACATGAACATTACATAACTTTACGTTCAAGTGGACAGGGATATAAGTGGGGCTTATAGAGGAACTAGCGCAACAGGAGTGCACTTTCAGGCACATAACAGAGATACATAACAGGGATACATAACAGGATGCCAGTCCCCGTCCCACACTTACCGTACATTACAATCACATTTATCTTTCTTAACTTCAATCTCGTACACAAAACATTTACATGACTTTCAGGAAAATGTGTATGCATGAACATATACGGTGCTTAAACGTAACTTAAATAGGCAATAGGATATTGAAACTCAACATAAAACAACACACGTTTAACCTAGAACATAACTTACGACCTAACTACCCAACAATAATCCCCAACCACGAAAAACCTAGTACCTCCGTGATGTAGGGCCTCAAGGGCCAAACCTACGCGTATGAACTTACCTGATGTCCGTAAAGTTGAAAATCTTGCACGTAAGTCCTCAGTGATTCACGAACCTATATCATATATAACCAGACCATTAACCCTAAATTTCAACAAAACTAAGGAATAACTAACCTAAACTTATTAACTAACGTAAAGGGTTACATTTACTTGAGAAAACAGGAGAAAACGGAGTTTTAGAATTTGTCGCACTTCGTCTGGAAGAGAGAAACAGAGAGGAGAGGAAGAAACTTGGAGTGTTTTCACGTTGAAGAGAGGAAGAAAGATGTAGCATGCTTCTTCAACAAGCTTGACAAGTGTCAAACATCTATAGACACCCTCCCAACCACCTTAATTCCTTTCAAAATTGTCCTTCCATTAGTTTATAACTAAATAGCTATTTAGTTTGCCGATTCAGTTTCTCCGAAACTCTCTCTTTCCACAAAACACACCAAAAAATTCACAAAAAGATACATTGTATGTAACGACCAAGATACTGTACCCATTTTTCCCGTACATATTTTTTTTTTTTTTTTTGCCCTTATACTTTAAATAGACTCTAAGCGGAACCTAATCCGAAATCGAAACCAGAATCGAAATCGGAATTGAAATCTAGCTTTAAACCATTTAAATAACTTAAAACAAATTAATAAAACTATGAAAACATTTAATAAAAATCATTTAAAATAAAACAGAAATCGGGAGGACAGAAATGTCCAAACCCGAAATCAAGGGGACAGCGATCAGTCGCTGCAGCATGCCGTCCTCCGTCAACTGCGTCACTCCTCAGGTGGAGGGATCTCGTCCTCACCTACACCATACAGACACCTATGAGATAAAAATCTCAGCAAGCTCTACGTAAGTGCAATGCGTGCTATGCGTATGCAATTCAGAAAACATGCAGATACAGATACAGATTCAGATTACAGATTCAGATTCTTTACGTCGCAGACAGATTATCACTGAGGTCTACCAAGCCTCTCCGTGACCAGATAACGGATTACGTAGATTCTTTTCGTTGGTTCATTTTACTTTTTGATTAGGTCGCAGACAGATTGTCACCGAGGTCTAAACCCACCTCGCCGTGACCAGATAACAGGTTACGTAGATTAATTAGGTCCATTACTTTGCTTAAAACACGTACAGAATGATGCATGAACAATTCATATCAGACAGTAAACAGACAACCATGAATACCATCAAGACTATAAGAAACTAGTCTATAAAACAGATAACCTAACTACCCAACCAAAGCATATAACAAACACGTCACCAAAATTCCTCGAGAAGACCACGACGTACGGTGTAGGCCAATCGGCCAGAAAAGATCACGAGAACTTACCTCGTGTCCAAAGCAGCTCAAACTCTGTCCACGAGCGTTGTTTGTCTGAGGCAAAGCACAATATGCCGTTAAAATCAATTTAAGCTAATAAACGTCCAAATTATCAAAACCTTAACTAAGGCAATTTCCTAACGCTTTAACCCAATCCATTGAACTATTCTATATAGCATTTTACGCCCGGCACCTAAAAATCCAAATTACGAGTTTTGCCCTAAAACCCGAAAATTAACCAATTTTTAACTTTTTCACAAATTGATTTTTCTTCGTCCAATAACGTCCAATACGTTCAATATATACTTAATCACGGCTAACCTATTAATTACGAACCCTAATTCGCATTTTAACGAATTCCGATCGAAACTCTAATTTCCTAAAACGTCGTAAAACTCGGAATAAAAGCTCTAAGATCGTAGATACATACCTAAGGTTGCGAGAGGAGGAGAAATCACGGAGAATGGAGAAGAAACGGAGGAGAACGGAGGTCGGAATCGTCGGATCGCCGCGGCTGGCAGAGAGCTTTTCTCTCTGGCGATCGTGGGAAGCAGAGAAGAAGAAAGAAAAATGAGGGAAAAGAAGTTTTTGGTTATTTTATAAAATTTACTTTGCAAATTACCATTTTGCCCTTCTTTAGTTTATATATATGTTTCGTCCTTCGTTTTGTTAATCGGCCAAAGATTCGGATTCTCGAAATTTTCTTATTTCACCAATAAGTCCAACTTATTATTTGGGATTTATTAAAACTGTCCGTTCGTAAATCGGACCTCGTTTACTATTTTTACTTAAACGTCTTTTTCGTTACGAGAAGCGTATCTACTCGGAATATAGCGTCACTATTCCGAAAATTCTCTAAATTTCCTTAAAATTCCTATTAATCGTTAGGATCGTAATGACGCTTTCTTTTTGTAAAACGGACTTGATTTGACATATTTACCAAAATGCCATTTATATTAAAATATTAATATCCCGTAAAGCCGGGATATTACATTGTATTAATATCAAATTAATCCCGTTTAATAATTTGGGGAATAATTACATGGCCAAAAATGCCGGGTGTTACATCCCACCCACCTTAACAGAATTTTTGTCTCCAAAATTGCTTAAGCGAATAGCTCCGAATATTGGGCCCTAACGTCCTGTTGTCTTTCCAAAGTGGCTTCCTCCACTTTATGATTGCGCCATAAAACTTTCATCAATGAGACCACTTTGTTGCGCAGCACTTTGATTGAAGAATCCAAAATCTTTTTGGGCCTTTCTTCATACGTCAGCGTCGGCATGATATCTATGTCCACGGGTTCCACGATCTGAGTAGGATCTCGCACACACTTCCTCAACATTGAAACGTGAAAGACGTTGTGAACTCCATTCATGGATGCTTGCAACTACAGTCTGTAAGCCATGCTTCCTACTCTCATCAAGATGGGAAATGGCCCTACAAACCTTGGACTGAGCTTTCCTTTCTTACCAAACCTTATCACGCCCTTGAAAGGCGACACCTTGAGGAATACTTCATCGCCTTCAGTGAACTGTAAGTCTCTCCTCCTCCGGTCCGCGTAACTTTTCTGTCGACTCTGAGCAATATTGATACGCTGTTTGATAGTAGCAATCACCTTAGACATCTGGTGTAATAACTCGGGGCTGACAAGCCTGGATTCTCCAACTTCATCCCAACATAATGGAGATCTGCATTTTCTATCATAAAAAGCTTCATATGGAGCCATACCGATCATAGCCTGGTATGTGACGACCCCCAATCCGATCGGGGTCGGCGAACCTCACTCCGGACATTTAATACGTGAAGTATTTTTTTTTTTAACTTTTAAAACTTTAATAAAAAAAAAAAACTTCTCTGGAATTGTAAATTGGAAGACATAGGAGGAATTGTAAAATAAAATCGAAAGACAGGGAATCAGAAGACATATTAAAGATTTGGACTACAGTAATAGAAGACTAAAGAAAAACTAGAAGAAACATAGAAAACCCTCTCTGGAATTGAAGACTGGAAGACATATTTAAAGGGGCATGGTAAATCGGATGACATATTTAAAATTGGAAGAAAATTAAAATCGGACTACAGAAATAAATGACAGAAGAAAACAGGAAGACAGGAACATTTGAAATTTGGACGACTGAGCTTTGGACGAGTACTCCAGACGAGAGCAGGAAGACAGAGAGACATGAAAACAGGAAGACAGAAGTGGATGATGGAAATAGAAGGCAGAAGTGGACGATGTTGCAATAGACAGGAATGGACAATGTTTAACTTTTACTGAAATGGACGACGGAACTAGAAGGCAGAATGGACGACAGAAACAGAAGACAGAACGGTCAATAGAAATAGAAGGCAGAACGGTCGATAGAAACAGAAAGCATAATGGACGATAGAAACAGTAGGCAGAACGGTCGACAGGAACAGAAGGCAGAACAGTCGATAGAAACAAAAGGCAGAATTGTCGATAGAAACAGAAGGCAGAATGGACGACAGGTTTGGACGACAGGTCTGGACGACAGAATCAGATGATGTTGCCTCTGCCAGAACACTTAGCTGAAAATTTATAAGAAGGATTCTAATGCGTCTGGGCGACAGAAATGGACGACTGAGAAAGTTGGAAGACTTGAAAAACTCGAAAGACATATATATACTCCGCCGATCAATCAGTTACCTCAGGCGATCGATCGGCTACCCCTCTGTTTGACGATTTACTTCTTTTGACACAGAAAGCTTTAAACCCCAAGAACACGATTCAAAACATAATTTTTGACATGTTTGAAAACATGACAGAAGTTCAAGAAATCTAACTGCATGGATGACTCTAAAACTTTAGACAATCCATGCACAACCTAAAGGAAATCCCAAACGATTTCAATACATTTCAGGATGCAACTGTCAGCATAGAGTTTTCAAAATATCAACACAATACCTATACATTATCCAGAATTCTCAAGAACTATACAAAACTTGACATACACTTCCAAACTACCCCCACAGGATCAAAATATGTCTGGCTGCCACAACCAACCCCCGTAAGCTCGTCTCGCCAACAATACCTACTCGTCGGCCTGAGGCATAAAGTCCTCATCTGGAGGATCCATACCTACAACAGGGAGTTCAACTATGAGCCTAAAGCTCAGTAAAAACATACAATGCAGTGATACATATGCTATGCATGAACTTTTGAAATACATGAACATTACTTTACATTACATTCAAGTGGACAGGGATATAAGTGGGGCTTATAGGGGAACTGGCGCAACAGGAGTGCACTATCAGGCACATAACAGGGATACATAACAGAGATACATAACAGGATGCCAGTCCCCGTCCCACACTTACCGTACATTACATTCACATTTTATCTTTCTTAACTTCAAATGTCGTGCACAAAACATTTACATGACTTTCAGGAAAAACGTGTATGCATGAACATATACGGTGCTTAAACGTAACATAAACTGGCGACAGGATATCGAAGCTAAACATAAAACAACACCCGTTAAACCTAGAACATAACTTATGACCTAACTACCCAACAATAACCCCCAACCACGAAAAACCTAGTACCTCCGTGATGTAGGGCCTTAAAGGCTAACTGATATGCATGAACTTACCTGTTGCTGTGGAGTTGCAAGCCTCGCACGTACGTTTTTGACGATTCACGAACCTATAGTATACATATCCGGACATTAACCCTAAACTTCAACAAAGATAACAAATAACTAATCTAAACTCGTTAACTAACGTAAAAGATTGCCTTATACAAAGAAAATGAAAGAAAATCAGAGAAGACAAAATTTAGAAATCGTCGCTCGCTGACAGGAAGAGAGAAAACAGAGAAGAGAGGGGAGGGGATGAGAAGTTTCACGTTGAAGAGAATGAGAAGGGAGATCTGGCTTCTTCAACAAGCTTGGACAAGTGTCAAGCATGCATTGGCTCCCTCCCAACCACCTTAATTGCTTTCCAAAATTGCCCCTCCATTGATTTCTAATTAAATCGTCATTTAGTTTGTCGATTTAATCACTCCGAAACTCTCTTTTTCTATTAAACACTCCGACAATTTCCACTAAAACATTCATTGTATTAATATCAATTTAATCCCGTTTAATAATTCGGGGAATAATTACATGTCCAAAATATCGGGTGTTACATCCCACCCATCATAACAGAATTTTGTCTCCAAAATTTGCTTAAGCGAATAGCTCCGAATATTGGGCCCTAACGTCCTGTTGTCTTTCTCAGGTGGCTTCCTCCACATTATGATTGCACCATAAAACTTTCACCAATGGGACCACCTTGTTGCGCAACACCTTGATTGAAGAATCCAGAATCTTTATGGGCCTTTCTTCATACGTCAACGTCGGCATGATATCTATGTCTACCGGTTCCTCGATCTGAGTAGGATCTCGTATGCATTTTCTCAGCATAGAAACATGAAAAACGTTGTGAACACCATCCATGGACGCTGGCAGCTGTAGTCTGTAAGCTGTGCTTCCTACTCTCTCCAAGATGGAAATGTCCCAACGAACCTTGGGCTGAGCTTTCATTTCTTACCAAACCTCATCACGCCCTTGAAAGGTGACACCTTCAGAAATACTTCATCGCCTCCGGCGAATTCCAAGTCTCTCCTCCACTGATCCGCATAACTCTTATGTCGACTCTGAGCAGCATTAATTCGTTGTCTAATAGCAGCCACCACCTCAGACATCTGCTGTAATAGCTCGGGGCCGACAACTCTGGATTCTCCAACTTCATCCCAACACAATGGAGATCTGCACTTTCTGCCATAAAGAGCCTCATACGGGACCATACCGATTGTAGCCTGGTAGCTATTGTTATAACAGAACTCCACTAACGGCAGATATTTACTCCAAGGAGCATGAAATTCCAACACGCATGACCTTAACATATCTTCCAGTATTAGAATCATCCTCTCGGATTGTCCGTCCGTCTGTGGATGAACCGATGTGCTAAAATTTAACTTAGTAACCAAGGAGCTTTGCAAACTTTTCCAAAACCTAGAAGTAAATCTAGGATCCCGGTCCGAAACGATCGACACTGAAATACCATGTAGCTTGATAATTTCGTTAATGTATAACTCTGCATACTGATCCATAGAGAATGTGGTCTTCACAGGTATAAAATGGGCCGACTTCGTCAGTCTGTCCACAATGACCCATATGCTATTAATGCCCCTAGCCGTCCTCGGTAGGCCAACAACAAAATCCATAGTGATGTTCTCTCACTTCCATTCAAGGATCGGGAGAGGCTGAAGTGTTCCACCTGGTCGTTGATGTTCAGCCTTCACTTGTTGACATACCATACAAGATTCCACATATTTGGCAACCTCGCTCTTCATATTTGGCCACCAGAAGTGTAGCTTCAAGTCTTGATACATCTTCGTGCTTCCCAGATGTACTGAGAACGAAGACGAGTGGGCTTCTAATAAAATGTTCTTTCGTAGCTCTTCATCTCTCGGAACGTACCACCGGTCCCTGAACTTCAAAATATCATCTCCCAAATAACTGAACTCGGAAGAGGCCATAGACAACTTGCTTACTATATCGGCTATTTCCTTCAAATTTGTCTTCTGGGCTTCCTTAATTCGGTCCAAAACGGTTGGCCGTATTGATAGGTCCGCCAGTATAGCTGATAGTTCAGAAACTACCTCCAAGTCGAACCTCTGAATTTCTGTCTTCAAAGGCATTGACACGGCCGACATAGCCGTTTGCATAGTAGCTGGCATCCTGCTCAACACATCGGCTACCACATTAGCTTTCCCGGGGTGATATTTAATCTCGATGTCATAATCTTTCACAAACTCGAGCCACCGCCGTTGCCTCATGTTTAACTCCTTCTAAGTAAATATATACTTCAAGCTTTTGTGATCAGAAAACACCTGGCATGATTGTCCATATAAGTGTGTCTCCATACTTTCAGTGCAAAAACAACAGCCGCTAACTCAAGGTCGTGAGTAGGGTAGTTTTGCTCGTGGTTCTTCAATTGTCTGGACGCATACGCCACCACTTTTCCTTCCTGTATTAATACGCATCCCAAACCAACCTTCGACGCATCGCAGTACACACTGAATTTTCCATCTTCGACCGGCAATACCAACAGAGGAGCAGTGATTAATTTTTGTTTGAGCGTCTGAAAACTCTCTTCACACACTTCGGACCACTTGAACTTGACATCTTTCCTCGTTAAGCTAGTCATAGGCTTTGCTATCACAAAAAATCCCTTGATAAACTTTCTGTAATAACCTGTTAGCCCAATAAAACTTCATACCTCACTGGCATTCCTCGGCCTCGGGCATTCCCTCACAGCCTGAATCTTGACCGGATCCACAGACACTCCTTCTGCAGACACCACATGGCCTAGAAAGTTAATTTTGCTCAACTAGAATTCACACTTTGACAGTTTGGCATACAATTGGTGTTGTTTCAGAGTTGATAGCACAATTGCCAAGTGCTCTTCGTGCTCTACCTCATTCCGAGAATAAACCAGGATGTCGTCGATGAAGACGATCACAAACTTGTCCAGAAAATCCTGGAATATCCTGTTTATCAGGTCCATAAATGCTGCCGGGGTATTAGTCAACCCAAACGACATCACCAAGAACTCATAGTGCCCGTATCGGGTCCTGAATGCGGTCTTTGGAATATCGTCAGCTCTGACCTTCAACTAGTAATAACCGGAGCATAAATCAATTTTTGAGAATACCTGAGCCCCTTGTAGCTGGTCGAATAGATTGTCGATCCTCGGCAACAGGTACTTATTCTTGATGGTCAACTTGTTCAGCTCACGGTAATCGATACACATACGTAGGGACCCATCCTTCTTCTTAACGAACAAGACAGGAGCGCCTCACGGAGAGAAACTAGGGTGTACAAAGCCTTTGTCCACAAGTTCCCTTAGCTGAGTCTTCAACTCTCTCAGCTCTATTGGCGCCATACAGTATAGATTCTTCGATACCGGTTCAGCACCAGGACATACTTCAATTTCAAACTCAATCTCGCGATCCGGTGGCAATCCTGGCAGGTCATCTAAGAAGACCTCTGGGAAGTTTCGAACAACCAGAACGTTTTGGAGTTCCACCTCACCTTGCCTCTGAGCATCTACCACATAGGCTAGAAATCTGGCACATCCCGACCTCATCAGCTTTTGAGCTTCTAAGGAGGATACAATAGTCATAGAGTGTTCCTTTGGTATAGCCTGATAGGAGAACTCATTCTCATTCTGGCGCTTAAAGAACACAAGCCCGGACCTATAGTCGATGGTGGCGTGATGTCTAAACAGCCAGTCCATCCCCAGAATTACATCGTATCCTTTCATGCCAATGATGATAAGATTGACATACAATTTCTGGTCTCCTAATGACACTATATCACCCTGCACTGCCTGCTCAGAGTGCATTAACTCTCCGGATGGTATCATGACACTGTAAGGTTGATCAGTCAGCACAAGACAAAATTTCTCCCTAACCACGAAGTCCCTAGCCACAAACGAATGTGTGGCCCCCGTGTCCAACAATGTATAGGATGGTGTATTATATATCAAGATTGTACCTGTGATTGCTGTGTGCTGGGCATCGTGAGCATTCTCTGTTATAGCAAATACTCTTGGCATGGCACGATTCGACCTCTTGTCGGGCATTGGACAATGCCGGACTTGATGGCCCTCTTTGTCGCATCGGAAGCAGCGGCCAGTAAAGAGCCTACATTCGTCTATATGACTTCTCTAGCAACGCGGGCACACAGGAAGCTGAGGAGTTCCCATTGGTCTCTTTGCCTTGTCCTGATAAACAATAGTCTCATTGGGCCTCTTAATGCCCATGTTCTGTTGTTGTTGTGGTTGCCAACCTTGACCTCGTTGTTGTTGTTGTTGTTGAGGGACATCACAAAGGAATTTCTTTGATGAATCTCTTTGTCTATGGAACTTCATTTCTAAGGCTTCCAACTGATAAGCCTTGGCCACCACTTTCGTATATGATGTCTCATCAAATCCCCCGGTTGTGATCCCCCGTAAGAGGTCCATCTTCAGACCCTGAATGAATTGGTGTACCTTGTTTTCGTCAGTGTTCACTAGATGAGGTGCATAGCGGGATAGCGACTCAAACTTCTGAACATACTCGGCCACTGATCCAAATTGCCGCAGTCGAGAGAATTTGACCATCTTTTCCTTCCTCACACTGCGGTCGAAATATTTCTCGTTGGAGATCCTCTTGAATCCCTCCTAACTTAATGCCATTGTAGTTGACTGTACCGTGTCCCACCAAAATCCAGCATTCTTGGTGAGATGAAACATAGCACATATAACCTTCTTATTCTTCTCCACTTCTGCGTAGCTGAACATTCGCTCAATCTGCCGAATCCATTCCTCAGCATGAGTTTGGTTCGTAGACAATCCATCAAATGTAGGCGGTTGGAGCAGTCAAAATCTGTCTCCACTGGTGTCACGTGGAGCATTCACATGGTTGTTGTTCCCATTATCTGCCATCATGCGTGACTGAATGCCTACTAGCTCAGTTAGACGATCGAGGGCGTCGCCCCTGTCGTTTGCATTACCTTGATTCCCTCTCACCATTTCAAGAAAATCCTATACATAATAACAAACTCAACTTAATAAACTTAAACTTATACGAAAACTTAAATACTTATAGTTGATGGAGCGATCTCACGTGGTGTGTTGCGTAGTCAGACAGTCTACAAAATTGCTTTTAAAACCCGGGGTCTCTGATACCATAACTGTGACGACCCCGACCCGCCGGGACTGTCACAGGACTCGACTGGACTTTAAGTTTGACTTACACATTTTTGGACGTAAAATTTTGTATAGTGTATGCAAATTTTGTATAGTGTTGTTTTGAGATTTAGGTGATGTATAAGATCTGTGTAAATGTTTTAAAACCTCTGTTATGACAATTGTATTTTCTTTAAATGTACTGGAATTGTTTGGAAATCTTTTTTCTTTTAGGTTGTGCATGAATTGTCTTGAGTTTTAGAGCTATCCATGCAGTTAGATTTCTTGAACTTCTGTCATGTTTTCTAACATGTCTAAAAATTACGTTTTGAATCGGGTTTCTGGTGTTTGAAGTTTTTTGTGTCAAAAGAAGTAAGTCGTCCATTCTGTCCTCTAAAAACAGTTGTTCACTTTGGCCAGTCGTCCACTTTGGCCAGTTCAATTTTATGTCTTGCCCTGGACTTTAAGTTTGACTTACACATTTTTGGACGTAAAATTTTGTATAGTGTATGCAAATTTTGTATAGTGTTGTTTTGGGATTTAGGTGATGTATAGGATCTGTGTAAATGTTTTAAAACCTCTGTTCTGACAGTTGTATTTTCTTTAAATGTACTGGAATTGTTTGGAAATCTTTTTCCTTTTAGGTTGTGCATGGATTGTCTTGAGTTTTAGAGCTATCCATGCAGTTAGATTTCTTGAACTTCTGTCATGTTTTCTAACATGTCTAAAAATTACGTTTTGAATCGGGTTTCTGGTGTTTGAAGTTTTTTGTGTCAAAAGGAGTAAGTCGTCCATTCTGTCCTCTAAAAACAGTTGTTCACTTTGGCCAGTCGTCCACTTTGGCCAGTTCAATTTTATGTCTTGCCCTGGACTTTAAGTTTGACTTACACATTTTTGGACGTAAAATTTTGTATAGTGTATGCAAATTTTGTATAGTGTTGTTTTGGGATTTAGGTGATGTATAGGATCTGTGTAAATATTTTAAAACTTCTATTATGACAGTTGTATTTTCTTTAAATGTACTGGAATTGTTTGGAAATCTTTTTCCTTTTAGGTTGTGCATGGATTGTCTTGAGTTTTAGAGCAATCCATGCAGTTAGATTTTTTGAACTTCTGTCATATTTTCTAACATGTCTAAAAATTACGTTTTGAATCGGGCTTCTGGTGTTTGAAGTTTTTTGTGTCAAAAGGAGTAAGTCGTCCATTCTGTCCTCTAAAAACAGTCGTTCACTTTGGCCAGTCGTCCACTTTGACCAGTTCAATTTTATGTCTTGCCATTTTAAATGTCCATGAGTTTTTTTTTTTTTTTTTAAAAAAGTTGAAAAATTTTACATCCAAAAATGTGTAATTCAAACTTAAAGTCCAGCCGAGTCCCGTGACAGTCCCGACGGGTATCATATTTTATTTTAATTTACATTTCTCGCGTTTTAATGATTTATTAGAGAATATACATTATTAAAGCAGTGGACAAATTTATTATTATGCCCCAAAAGATTGAAGAAATATAATATAATATTTTTTCAATGGAAGTAAACTCATTTTTCGTAATGATTATAAGACTATCAGACAGATATATATATATATATATATATTAATTTTTTTGGATGTTTAATTAAAAAAATTGTTTGAAAATTTTGATCTTGATCTACGAAGTTCTTTTATTTTAGATTAAAGAAAAACTAAATTAAAGAATCAATCAAACTCTACTTTGAGGGCCTGTTAAATTAAAATCTGATTTTTTTTAATGATATTTAAACTTTATTGTATCGTTCTTCAGTGCTCTCAGTATAATATTGTCTGCTTTAGGACAAAGCTCTCACATATTTGTTTTTTAGGATTAGTTCAAAATGCGTTGAACTAGGTAGAGAGAGAAATTCTACTTATAAATCATGTATTTTTCGCTCTTCCAAGTGATGTGAGATTGTGCATCTTCACTGATATGAGTTGTATAACGGTTTAAAATTTGTAGAGCTCAATTATAATAGTATTTGAAGATATTTTGGTTGAAAGAGATGTAAAATATACAGTGAATAAAATTGTATGGACAAAAGAATACGTTTAGAGGTGAAAAATTTATGAATTGGAAAAAAAGAAGAAAGAGTATGCAGGGCCGATCAATCCGCCAGGGTAGGCGATCGATCGCCTAACGTATGATGATGAACGATCACTGGCAAAGAGGACGACGATCGATCGCCTGGAAGGAGCGATCGATCGACTGTTATTTGGAGAAGCGAGGGATTTGGAGTAGAGGTCAGGCGATCGATCGGCTGAGTATGAAATTCGAATACAGAGCGGGTGCCAATAGATTGGCTGAGGCATGACCGATCGATCGCCCTTGATAATCTTCGAGGATTAGGGGTGCCGATCGATCGGCTGAGACATGTCGATCGATCGCGCCATTAAAAAGTTTAAAAATTCAATTTTCTGATTTAAACTTTTAAGTAATTACAAAAATTAGATTAAAATAAATCTAATTGAGATTAGATTAAAGTTTAATTATGATTAAGAATTAATTAAAATTAATTAAGTGGTAAATAATTAAAGAAAAAGAGAGAGAAAGAGAAGTGAAAATGTGTTTAGGTGGCAATTGTTTTGTGGGTATACCTAGGATGAGAGAGGAAGTGGAAGAAATTAAAAGGAAATGAGAAAGAATAAAAGAGAAGAGAGGGGTACGTGGCTGCCTTTGGTTTTCACGTGAGAGAGGAGAGAAATTAAAGAAAGAGAGAGAGAGAGACAAAAAAGAAAAACAGAGAAACAAAGAGCCGACGGGAAAAAAAAACCCACGAGGGAGAAGTGGAAAAAAGGAAGAGGAGACGTTAGAATCGTCAATCCATCCTTTAGGGTAAAGTGATAAACGCGTTGAGAGGATCGTTTTGGCATAGAAATCGTTGAAATAGGTGGAGATCTTGGGAAAAAAGGTGGAACCGACGTATAGTTAGATCAGACTTTATTACCTTGATAGGTGGAGATAGATTTCAATTACTGTCTTGGATCTGGATAAGATAGATTTGATTGGAATGATGGAAGTGAAATCGGGTGTTGAAGTGATTAAAATGATATTGTTGTTTTTATGAAAAATGATGTTTCAAATATTTTATTGAAATATTCAATGGTAATGTGTTGAAAACGTTTATTTACGTTACATTGGGCATTGATTTTAAATGTCAATTGCATTGAACTGAGCATATTGAATTTTAAATATCAAATTCATGGGTGAATACGTGTTTTGTACATGCATAGCATTGTTTTATAAATATTTTTAAAGCATGCATTTAGGAAGGAGGGAGAATGAATGTCTTGCTAACATAAGAAATCATTGGTCTGGTCTCGCCTCTTCGTGTACGATAAGTACGACTATGAAAATATTAGGAGCCTTATGTATAATGTCCTCCTTAGGTTGAAAGTCCCTAAACCTTGCGGGGTAGCAATGTGTGGGTCCTACAGCTCTACCGGTGAAAGCCCGAGAACGTGTAGGTGTGTGTGATGGTCATATGAGTCAATTAGAGTTGATTGTATTTTTGACATGTCAATTTGAATGTTAAAATTGCTAGTTTGGAAACCTGTTTGAAAATGTGTTTTTAAATCCTACATTTTATTTGTAATTGCATAGGATTTATTTGATTACTGGAAATTGGTTTTAAACTGTGATGGAATGGATTTTAAAAGGGTTCGAAATACGAACCACATGCATTTTTATATAAATGTCATGGAAAATAATATTTGATTTAAGATTATTTCAAAATAATCATGATTAGGTAGAGGATGGCGTATGAGCCTGGATAGTGTGGATAGAGTTTAGGCTAACTGTTTTATTCGTTAGATTATTTATTGGGCCAATGGCTCATTTCGTGGATAATTCTATTTTTCAGATATCGAGACGTTCACTAAGACAGGAAAGCCAAGGCAAGATAAACAATACACAGAGGCATAAGTTTGAGGTTTGTGGAAAGTCACCTGACGTGACTGCTGTGTAATTATATTTTGTTTACGCTTCTATTGTCCTTTGATGTAATGTATTGATGATGTAGATATTTCAAATTATGAAATATATGATTTTGGTTGGATTGAATTGATAAGATCCTAATTCAGGATGTCAAGTAGGATTGAATGGTCAACATTCCTACTTAGGGAACGTCTGTATGTTTGACTTGGAAGTCGTGGCCTTCGTTGACCAGGTTGTCGTTTGAATTTTTCCACTTCGGGAATCCTAATCCGTTAGGATCCTGTACCGGGGGAGAAGGAGGCGGGTCGGGTCCTGATAAGTTGAGCCCCTACACTTAGTCGTTATAACTTTCACATGGCAGGTTGTAACATTTGAGAAATTTTTTATTTAACAAAATAAATATCAAACTTTGCACCTTGAACAAATTAGACATTGTTGTTTAGAGATGAAATTAGTTCGGGTTGAACTAGATAAACCAACCAAACAGATGATTTAGGTCCGCTTTGATTCGATTTAGGTTTGCTTTGAAAAATCAATTTAAAACTTTATTTGAAACTTTTTTTACATGTTCACACATCATGGTTAGATAATAGAAAACATTTCGTGATTTTCTAAAAATTGTATGATTTATTATAATATTTTTATAAATTACAAAAATAAAATTACAATAAATCGTATATTTGTTAAAAAATCATGAAAATTTTCAGATTATCTTCTCATTAAGTAATGAACATGAGGTACAAATTTCAAGTGAAACAAATATCGTTTGATAATTTTTTAAATGAGAGTTTAACGAAATTGTTGATAGAATATCAAAACTGATAACATAATCAAAGTACAATGTTTGATTTGCTAGTATTTTTAGTACAGGAGGCTAACTGAAATAAAGTGCATAGTATAAGGTTAAAATCGATAATTATCCAATTTTTTATATAAATCGTTAAACTTTATTATAAACACGAGTCAATGAGTTATATATATGCACACAATATGTACACAGCACGAACAATTGAGAAGAGCGAAGTTCCAATTGTCAAAGTGCTTGGAATAATTGAATACCAAATTGTTTGAGCATGATGTTAGCATGATTGATGATGAGATTGAAAAACTGTCATCCTTCCTTAGGCCTTGTTGATTACAGGTTTTGCAACTAGCAGAAAATCGTTTGAGCCAAGATGTAACTTTGATATTGATTGATGTATTTACGAAAGAGAATCCCTCTTCTTTTTCCATAAATAGTCTTTGAGAGTACGATTTTATCGGTACATTGAATGTGCTTATCATATTTACATCGTGCACTGCCCACTCGTTCATTTAAAGTGAAGAGATTTGAGGAAAAAAAACTGACGGTCTCAAAGTGTTGGAGTGTCAAAGCTGTTAGCTCAATTGATTTTTGAACATATCTTAACATCTTGAGTAATCTTTTTCATTTATTTAATTGTTAAATGTTCAAATATAATTATTATTATATTGTAATTAACAATTCGTATTTGTTAACCGGTAATCTTAAAATTTTGTTTTTCAAATATTTATGGGTACATATGTAGTTGGTGTTGGTGCAATGAACACCACCGATTTCAACTTTACGCGGATACTTAAATTCCAACAATTTCATACAGATATCCAACATGAATATAGAAATGTCACGTTTATTGTTGTGATAAAATCTAAATAATTAGATTAATTAAATAATAATAATAATTACTAAAAAAAAAGTTGTTAAAAAAATAGAAATAGAAAAAGAAAAAGAAAGAGTGTGACTGCTGCTCCTCTTCTTCTCAGTTTTCATAACTCACTTTTCATCCTTCTTTAAATCTAAAATCTCCTAGTTTTTTTTTTTTTATTGAGCAAAATGAGAGCTCATTTACAACTTAGTTAGTCTAGAGGTATAGATTTCTAAAAAATCATTTATAATAATTCTTATTAAACACGGTGGAATGTCTCTTTAAGAGAAGACAGACTTCCAAGGCGAAGTTGCAAACTATTCGGTTGCACTGTTTCATTCTCTAAAAATGTGGTGTTGAGAGATTTGAAGATCTTTCTAATAATTCTTATTAAACCTAGTGGAATGTTTTTCACAAAAAAGACAGACTTCCTTTCGCTAAAAGAAAAGTTACTAACTAGTCGATTGCACTGTTTCCTTCTCTAAAAATATGATTTAAAGAGATTTGATGATCTTCATAAATAAATTTTTTTATGTCAGTAAGCAATCTGGTGAGATGTTCTTTATTTGTGCAAATGTAATTTTTTTTAAATTTATCATATAAAATCATCCTTTTTATTAACATAATTAATATAATATTTTAATGATTTATAACTTAATTAATATTACAATAATAAACAATGGATCGATGAAATATTTTTATTATTTTATTCCATAATTCTAAGCACGGTAGTCACAACTTATTTGCCATTGAACTCTCTATTTTTCAAACGGACATGTATGTCTTAATTTATAAACTTGAGAAAGACAACCTAAATATGTTAATAACATTCTAAACAACTAAGGAAAGTAGTTCTACTAGCAAGTTAATGTCTAATAAATTTTTAAAAATAATGTTACGTTTATTCTCTTATTTTACTCTATTAAAATACTCGTTGACGTGTCAAAAAATTATTTTTTGCAATTAATGTAATAAATTCACTATTTATAATTTATTACATTAATTGTACATTAATTCTAATCATTGTTTGTGTAACACCCGGCAATTTTAGCCATGTAAATATTCCTTGAATTATTAAACAAGATTAATTTTTGATATTAATACAATATATGTTTTTGTGAATTTTTTGGTGTGTTTCGTGGAAAGAGAGAGTTTCGGAGAAACCGAATCGGCTAACTAAATAGCGATTTAGTTATAAACTAATGGAAGAGCAAAATGGAAAAACAATTAAGGTGGTTGGGAGGGAGTCAATGAGGGCTTGACACATGTTCAACTTGTTGAAGAAGCCATGCCTTCTCTCTTCCTCTCTTCCTCTCTTCTCTTCACTCCTACATGAAACACTTCTATGTTTTCTCTCTTCCAGGCGACTGCGACCATTCCAAAACTTTGTTTCTCCTGTTTCTCCTGTTTCCTCCAGTAAAGGTAACCATTTTTCGTTAGTTAACGAGTTTAGGTTAGTTATTCTTTAGTTTTAATGAAATTTAGGGTTAACGACCCGATTATACACGATATAGGTTCGTGAATCGCCGAGGACTTACGTGCAAGATTTTCAACCTTACGGATATCAGGTAAGTTCATACGCGTAGGTTTGGCCTTTAAGGCCCTACAGCACGGAGATACTAGGTTTTTATTTGTCTGAGTTGTGGTCGGGTAGCTAGGTCGTAAATTACGTTCTAAGTTGAATGTTTTATGTTATATGTCCTGTTTTGTTATTCTGTCGCCTATTTATGTCATGTTTCAGCACCATATAAGTTCATGCAAACACGTTTTCATGAAAGTCATGTAAATGTTTTATGCATGAGGTTTGAAGTTAAGAAAGATAAAACTTGTAATGTAATGTACGGTTAAGTGTGAGACGAGGACTGACATCCTGTTCTGTATTCCTGTAATGTATCCATGTAATGTGCTGAAAGTGCACTCCTGTTATGTGCCTGATAGTGCACCTCTGTTGCGCCAGTTCCTCTATAAGTCTCACTTATACCTTTTGTCCACTTGAACGTAAAGTTATGTAATGTACATGTGATGACCCGAATATGCACGTATGGGTACGATGGCTGCACGAACCGGAACCTGGATGACGATACGTCTGCGCGGGCGAACCGAAAGGTGACAGGTCGTAAAAAGGGGGTCGTCACAATCCCACATCGCTTGGGGAAGTATGTGGAAATGAAACATATGTAAAGAGACCCACCCAACATAGTAAGACGCGTTTTGGAGCACGATTGGCAACGGATCCCATAAGAACTCCGAAGTTAAAAGTGCTTCGGCGAGAGCAATTCCAGGTTGGGTGACCTTCTGAGAAGTTCTCGCCAAACAAAGCCGTGAGGGGAGGATATTGGGCTGCGGCCCAATCCCCAGAGCGGACAATATCTTGTTGGGAATAGGGTTCGTTACAAATGGTATCAAAGCCTGTACCCAAACGGAAATGTGGCCAACGAGGACGTTGGGCCCCCGAGGGGGGGTGATTGTGATGACCCGAATATGCACGTATGGGTACGATGGCTGCACAAACCGGAACCCGGATGGCGATACGTCCGCGTGGGCGAACCGAAAGGTGACAGGTCGTAAAAAGGGGGTCGTCACAATCCCACATCGCTTGGGGAAGTATGTGGAAATGAAACATATGTAAAGAGACCCACCCAACATAGTAAGACGCGTTTTGGAGCACGATTGACAACGGATCCCATAAGAACTCCGAAGTTAAAAGTGCTTCGACGAGAGCAATTTCAGGTTGGGTGACCTTCCGGGAAGTTCTCGCCAAACAAAGCCGTGAGGGGAGGATATTGGGCTGCGGCCCAATCCCCAGAGCGGACAATATCTTGCTGGGAATAGGGGTCGTTACAGTACATGTATTTCAAAAGTTCATGCATAGCATATGCATCACTGCATTGTATGTTCTTACTGAGCTCTAGGCTTATAGTTGAACTCCTTGCTGTAGATATGGATCCTCCAGATGAGGACTTTGTGCCATAGGCCAACGAGTAGATGCAGTTGGCGGGACGAGCTCATGGGGTTGGTCGCAGTAGTTAGACGAATCTTTACCTGTGGGGGTGTATTTTTGAGGTGTTTGTCAAGTTCTGTACAGCTTTTGAGATTTTAAAATGATGTATAGACTTTGTGTTGATGTTTTAAAAATCTCTGTTCTGACAGTTGAATATATATTTTGAAATATTCTAGAACTGCTTGGAGTCTGTTCTTTTAGGTTATGCATGGATTGTCTAGGGTTTTAGAGCTATCCATGCAGTTAGATTTTTGAACTTCTGTCATGTTTTCTAACACGTCTAAAATTATGTTTTAATCGGGTTTCTTCTGGTTGGGGTACTTTAGATGTTGAGAGAGTGTTTAGTCCCTCTGTTATCTATATCCATTCGGTCGAATTTGTCGACCGAATGATGTAGAAATTAATTCCAGAGACTTAGTCTGTCGACCAAGGCTAAGTGTTAATCGTCCAAAGTTGTGGGCGATAATGTCGTCCAAAGTTGTCGTCCGAACCTATCGTCCAGTTCTGTCGTCCAAACTTGTCGCCCAATTCTGTCTTCCAAACTTGTCGTCCAAATCTATCATCCAAACTTGTCGTCCAGTTCTGTCGTCCAAACCTGGTGTCAAATTCTGTAGACCGATTTCATCACCGAGGTCACTTCGACCAATTTCGTCACCGAGGTCACTACGATCGATTTCGTCACCGAGGTCACTTCGACCAATTTCATCACCGAGGTCACTTCGACTGAAACTCAGTCTTACTACTCTTTTGCACTTCGACCGATTTTGTTGTGGGTCACAGCTCTTCAAGTGCTGTGTCTCGTCGACCGAAACCCTGTTTCATTGTCTTAACACTGGCACCTAAGTTAGTTTTCAACCGCGACAACATCGTCCACTTCTGTCTTCCCGTTTTCATGTCTCCCTATCTTCTTGTTCTCATCCAGAGTAGCTCATTCGTCCAAATTTTAAATGTTCCTGTCTTCCTGTTTTCTTCTGTTATTTATTTCTGTAGTCCAATTTTAATTGTCTTCCAGATTTAAATATGTCATCCGATTTACCATGCCTTTTAAATATGTCTTCCAGTCTTCAATTTTAGAGAAAGTTTTCTTTGTAAGGTTTTAAAAGTAAAAGTTCAAAAAAAAAATAGTCCACATTTTAAATATCTGGAGTGAGGCTCTTCGACCCCGATCGGGTTTGGGGTCGTCACAGTTATGGTTTTAGAGCCCCCGGGTTTTAAAAGTGATTCTGTAGACTGTCTGACTGCGCAACCCACCACGTGAGATCGCTCCATCAACTGTAAGTGTTTAAGTTTCCGTATAAGTTTAAGTTTATTAAGTTGAGTTCGTTATTATTTATAGGATTTTCTTAGAAATGGCGAGGGGACATCAGGATGAAGCAAATGATAGTGCCAGTGCCATCGACCGTTTAACCAAACTGGTGGGTGTACAGTCCTGTATGGTGGAACGCATGATGGCAAGGGAAGATAACGAAAACAATAAACATGGAAATGCTCCACGTGACACCAGTGGAGATAGATTCAGGCGACTCCAACTGCCTACGTTTGATAGGCTATCTACGGACCCAACTCACACTGAGGAATGGATCCGGCATATAGAGAGAATGTTCAGCTACGCAGAAGTGGAAGAAAATAAGAAGGTAGTATGTGCCACGTTTCATCTCACCAAGAATGCAGGATTTTGGTGGGACACCGTCCAGGCAACAACAGTGGCATTGAGCTGGGATGGATTTAGACGGATATTCTATGAGAAGTATTTTGACCGCAGTGCGAGGAAGGAAAATATGATGGAATTCTCTCGGCTATGACAATACGGATCAGTGGCCGAATACGTTCAGAAGTTTGAGTCACTATCCCGTTATTCACCTTATCTAGTGGACATCGACGAAAATACGGTACACCAGTTCATTCAGGGTCTAAAGACGGACCTTTTATGAGGGATCACGACCGGGGGATTTGATGAGGCACCGTATACAAAAGTGGTGGTCAAGACTTATCAGTTGAAGGCCTTAGAGGCAAAGTTCCAAAGACAGAGGGATTCATCAAAAAAGATTATTCAGAATGTTCCTTAACAACAACAACAACAACAACAATGTGGTCAAAATTGGCAACCACAACAGCAACAGAACAAGGGCGTTAAGAAGCCCAATGAGACTGCTGCTTATTAGGACAAGGGGAAAAGACCAATGGGAGCTCCTCAGCTACCTGTATGCCCTCATTGCCAGAACAGTCACATAGGTGAATGCAGGCTCTTTACCAGCCATTGCTTCCGATGCGGCAAAGAGGGCCATCAAGTCCGGGATTGCCCAATGCCCGACACGAGGCCGAATCGTGCCATGCCGAGGGTATTTGCTATAATAGAGAATGATGACGATGCCCAGCACACAGCGATCACAGGTACAATCTTGATATGTAATACACCTACCTATACATTGTTGGACACGGGGGCCACACACTGGTTTGTGGCTAGGGACTTCGTGGTTATGGAGAAATTTTGTCTTGTGCCGACAGATCAACCTTACAGTGTCATGCTACCATCTGGGGAGTTTATGCACTCTGAGCAGGTAGTGCAGGGCGATATAGTGTCAGTAGGGGACCAGAAATTGTATGTCAATCTTATCATCATCGGTATGAAAGGATATGATGTAATTCTGGGGATGGACTGGCTATTTTGACATCACACCGCCATCGACTGTAGGTCTGGGCTTGTGTCCTTTAAGCGCCCGAATAAGAAAGAGTTCTCCTATCAGGCTGTACCAAGGGAACACTCTATGCCTATTGTATCCTCCTTAGAAGCTCCAAAGCTGATGAAGTCGGGATGTGCCAGATTTCTAGCCTATGTGGTAGATGCTCAAATGCAAGGTGAGGTGGAACTCCAAAACATTCCGGTTGTTCGAAACTTCCCAGAGGTCTTCTTGGACGACTTGCCAGGATTACCACCGGATTGTGAGATTGAGTTCAAGATTGAGGTGTGCCCTGGTGCTGAACCGGTATCGAAGAATCCGTACCGTATGGCGCTAATAAAGCTGAAGGAGTTGAAGACTCAGCTAAAGGAACTAGTGGACAAGGGCTTTGTACGCCCTAGTTTCTCTCCGTGGGGCGCTCCCGTCTTGTTCGTTAAGAAGAAGGATGGGTCTCTACGCATGTGTATTGATTACCGTGATCTGAACAAGTTGACCATCAAGAATAAGTACCCATTGCCGAGGATCGACGATATATTTGACCAGCTACAAGGGGCTCGGGTATTCTCAGAAATTGATTTACGCTCTGGTTATTACCAGTTGAAGGTCAGAGCTGACGATATTCCAAAGACCGCATTCAGGACTCGATACGGACACTATGAGTTCTTGGTGATGTCGTTTGGGTTGACTAATGCCCTGGCGGCATTTATGGACCTGATGAACAGGATATTCCAGGATTTTCTGGACAAGTTTGTTATCGTCTTCATCGACGACATCCTGGTTTATTCTCCGAATGAGGTAGAGCACGAAGAGCACTTGGCTATTATGCTATCAACTCTGAAACAACATGAAATGTACGCCAAATTGTCAAAGTGTGAATTCTGGTTGAGCAGAATTAACTTTCTAGGTCACGTGGTGTCTGCAGAAGGAGCGCCTGTGGATCTAGCCAACATTCAGGCTGTGAGGGAATGGCCGAGGCCGAGGAATGACAGTGAGGTACGAAGTTTTATCAAACTAGCTGGTTATTTCAGAAAGTTTATCAAGGGATTTTCTGTGATAGCAAAGCCTATGACCAGCTTAACGAGGAAAGATGCCAAGTTCAAGTGGTCCGAAGTGTGTGAAGAGAGTTTTGAGACGCTCAAACAGAAATTAACCACTGCTCCTCTGTTGGTATTGCTGGTCGAAGACTGTTGCGAAAAATCGTATACGCAAGTGCACGTGTCGCAGAAGTAATAAAGTGTATATAAAAGTACGAGTGTCGATCCCACGAGGAATAATTGTGTTAAATAAAGAATATCTAAATTTTAGTTTAATTTGAAAAGAAATAATAATTTTTGTGATTTAGATTTTAAAACTAAAATAATAATTCAAATAAAATTAAGCAGCAATTTAAATAAAAGATTTAAAAATAAAGAAGTAAGATTATATGATGAGAAAATCCAGGGTTCCGATTTCACTTAACTAATCCTATTTATTAGACCTAATTCAAATAGTTAAATCTTATTTCTATGTGTTGATGGCAATTTCACGAAAATATTTATCAATCTCTCTCGAGCAAAGACAAACTTATTCAACTAACGAATTATCACCTCTCGGTCTCTAATCCTGAGAATTAATTGAATACATTAAGAATGAGAAATTATACTACCACATGAACGCATTAGCTATCTCTAGCCTAACATCCTTTTCATGGCAAACTATTCAGTGCACGGTTAAATTCTCCGCTCTCGCATCCCGAATCAACCCTAAAGTTCTTAGTTTTGGTGATCAATCAAACCTAAGCATTACGTTCAGAATAGATTACTCAACACAGAACAGAAACAGAAAATTAACTAATTGAATTAAGAAAAATAAACAATCATAGAAAAGTTACGTCGAAACCCTAGAACAAACGTTTAGTTCATGCTAGAAAAATAAACAACAGTAATAATAAAGAGTTGCATAATTAAATAGTGAAATTAAAAAGAAAGGAAAAGAAAACTATGAAGAATGATCGCCCCTCCTCATCGAAGAATTCGCTCGGTGGTGCTCTCAGTCGCGGCCTCTGGATTTGCTGAATGCCACTCCAATTAGGTCTGCACATGGGTTTTTATTAACTTCTTTCAGCCGATCAAGGGTTTGGATTTAATCTCGCTTCAGATCAACGGTTCGAATTAAAACACGTTGTCTTTCCATATGTAATTTGGTTAGCGATCGGTCTCTGGCTGTGTAAGGCGCACGGTCGCTGCAATCTTCTGCTCCAAATGTGTAGAGTATGTTGGGTAGCGATCGGTTTCTGTTCTTTATAGGAATTGATCGCTGTCTCTTCTAAGTGTAATGTAACATAGCGATCGGTCTCTGGCAGTTGTGGAGATCGATCGCTGCTTCTTTTTAAGTGCTTCAAGCGGATTAGTATAGTGGCGATCGATCTCTGTGTTGTATGGAGATCGATCGCCACTTCTCCTTCAATTCTCTTCATGTATGGCTACCGATCTCAAGATTGTTTGGAGATCGGTAGCCACTTCTTCTTTCAATTCTCTTCACTTCATGTATGGCTACCGATCTCAAGATTGTTTGGAGATCGGTAGCCACTTCTTCTTTATTCAACATTTTCTTTCTGTTCCTGTTTGTCTGCACACTCACGCGAATCTCGTCAAATTCTTCCAAATCACTTGAGTAAAACTTATCATTATTAAAGAATATAAATAAGTGTGTAAAATACACACTTATCACACCCCCAAACTTAAATGAAAGCTTGTCCTCAAGCGAACACAAATAATCATAGAAAATCAAACAAAGTTTATTCAAGAATTAAAAATTAAAGTCTGCAAAATATTTCAAATTTCCATGGAAAAAATTATTTAAGTCATAGTTTACAGTATTTCGTCTCAGCTTGACATTTGCATGCAAATTAACTATCTAAATAAACACTTTCAATACTACAATTCATGACATAACAATGAAAGAAACTAAATCAGAAATTCTTGTGTGTGTTCGTGCTCAAACTCATTCTCGTTTAACTGATAGATCTATAATTGTGTCTTATGAGAAGGGAAATCAAAAATACCTCTCAGGGTCACTCCATTCACTCTTATTGTTCATCAGTCTTGCCCATTATTCACTAATAACAAATATGAATAAACAGAATAAAAGTCGATAGGTCTTTAATTAAGCTTGTAATGTAAGGCTCAGTTATAAGGTAGGAAAGTTTTGAATTCAAGCGAAAATCTAGAGCACAATCCATCCTTATGTCACCCTCACTCCTTACACTCATTTGAACTCTTTTCTAATCAGTTAACTCAATAATCACCCCCCAAACTTGTCTCACTCTCTATTTTTCAAAACTAACTCCTTTGTCAATGTCAAACATAAAATACAAATAATGATAAACAAATCAAATAGCATAAAAAAATTGTTCTACTATTGAACAATTCATCTTTCCAATAACTTTGATTTTTTTTTTTTTTTTTTTTTTTTTTTTTTTTTTTTCACAACTTTAGTCACTGAAAAACATAAAAGAAGAATAAATAAAATCCCAAAATACTAGCAACTTAGACAATTGACAAAAGAATTAGCTCTGATTCTCACCACTACTTTCTCCAACTCTCCCCATAATATGTACCCACAACCCTGTGCTCGATAAACAGGATAGTCAAAATAATTTCAGGGTAGGCTAAGTTAGGGTTGACAAAATAGTGGTAAATATAGGTTCAAATAGGAGACTAAGGGTGCCATTTAAATGACACAAATGAGGTATGTCAATAAAGGCTCAAACGATTCAAAAATGGCCTAAGTCATTCTCTTATTTCTGCAAAAATCACAATTTGTATTCATGAATGCAGGGCAAAACCAAGAACAATTTAGTACTCACTAATCACTCACTAAATTTAAATGGAGCTCACTCCCTTTCAGTGTTTACACTCAAGCACTCCCTTACTGTGTTTAGGCTCTCGACCTCAAGACAACAATTTATATCATTATCAGCTAAATTTAAACAAGAATGAACATCCACACAAACAAGTCTAACTTCCTAAACTCCAATCAATGCTACTATCATAAATCATACTATCTCAGAATCTATTCAGAAGTTGAAACATGCATTGATCAAAGGTGCAATCATCGACACTTTAAACGAATGAAAAAAATAATCTTACCATAAAATTTAAAATATTAAGCAGACTTACCAATCTAAACATGTTTATAAATTTAATTAAAAACCCCCCCAAACTTAATATCAACATTGTCCCCAATGTTAAATAAAGCATACACAAAAAATAGGAAAGGGGATAGTGTACCTCATGTGGGGCCCGGCAGTAGTTAGGTGGTGCTTCGGTTGAAGGAGCAATCTATCAAGAACTGTTTTTTTTTTTTTTTTTTTTTTTTTTTTTTTTTTTTTTTTTTTATAAACAACTAAATGAAGAAATAAAAACCGAAAATGAAAATACTTGAAACGGGAAATGAAAATACGAGAGAAAAAATTAAGTAAGAAGAAAATAAAAAGAAAGAAAGATAAAAGGAACGAATTAAAAAATAGAAATAGAAACAGAATACAATAAATAAAATAAAGGAAAATAAAAGAAATAAAAATTATAAGGAAAAATAAATTCAGGAAAATAAATGGCTAATTAATCTAAAATAAAAATTACTTAGAACAAGAAAAAGAAAGATAAAAGAAAAGAAAATAATACATAACAAAAAAAATTAAAATTTAAATTAAATAAATGATAAAATGAAAACAGCATTTAAGATAACTAAATGGACCCTATTTAAAGCAGAAAAATAAATAACATAAAAGAAACAATAAATAAATAAAAAGACAATAAAATAATAAACTAAAGAAATAAAAATAACAGTAAGAAAGAAGAAAAAAATTAAATGATAAAAAATACAATAAAAAAATGACTAATCGGAACCATATTAAAGAAAATAAAATAAAAGACAAGAAATAAAGAAAATAGAGAAAATAAAATGACTTAAGAAACCTAAAACATAAATAAAAAAAATAGTACTAATAATAATAATGATAAGAAATAAAATAAAAACAAAAAATAAAATAAATAACAAATGGGTTATAAAAGATGTCTTTTTTTTTTTTTTTTATTATTTATTTTTTTATTTTTTATTTTTTTATTTTATTTATTTTATTTATTTTTTTATAATTTAATACTAATAAAATGAAATAAAATAAAATAAAATAAACAAAACTATGCAAACAAAATTGAAATAGCAAACTAAAAAGAATACTTGGGTGGGTTGCCTCCCACCAAGCGCTTGTTTTAGCGTCATCAGCTTGACGTTGTAAGCTTCTTGCTAGTCTGGTGCACGGAGAATAATAGTTGTATCATTATGCAAAACTCCGTTAAGATATGGCTTCGCTCTTTGTCCGTTTACTAATTTATCAATTTCAGGAAGCTCTTTGTCTGGCACATTATCGGCAATTGGCTCATTGCTAGCTGTTGGGTAATTTATAGATTTATATACTTTGAATGTCACCTCGTCATCATATACTTGCAATTTGAGCTCTCCTTTTCTTAGATCAATAACAGCTCCCCCTGTTGCTAAAAATGGTCGACCTAATATTATCGGGATGCCTCGGTCTTCGTCCATATCGAGAATCAAGAAATCAGCGGGAAAAATAAACTTGTCGACTTTGACAAGGACATCTTCAATCACCCCATACGGATGTTTTATAGAGCGATCGGCCATCTGTAGGATTACCCTGGTGGGCTTTGCTTCACCAATACCTAGCTTACGAAATATAGATAGCGGCATCAAATTTATACTAGCACCCAAATCACATAATGCCCGCTCAAAAATGGACTCCCCAATTTCGCATGGTATGGTGAAACTTCCCGGATCTTTCAATTTTTGTGGAAGCTTCCGTTGAACAATTGCACTACATTCCTCAGTCAAAGTGATTGTGCCATATTTGTCAATTTTTCGTTTATGAGACAAGATATCTTTCAGAAACTTTGCATATTTAGGCATTTGCTCGAGTGCCTCTGCGAATGGAATATTGATGTGGAGCTTTTTGAAGATATCAAGAAACTTAGAAAACTGATTATCAAGCTTCACATTTTTCAGTCTTTGTGGAAAATGAACTTTTGGGATGATCTCCTTTGAGATTTGAGGTGGAGCTTCCAGCAGCTCTTGATCCTTTGGTGTGGACTCGGATGATGACGAATGCATTCCGTCATGTGCGACCACTTTCTTATTTTCCTTGACGCAATTTTCAATAACTTTACCACTCCTAAGTGTAATGGCATTGCATTGTTCTCTGGGGTTGATTTCGGTGGAACTGGGTAATGTACCTTGTAGGCGTCCATTTAGTGCAGCTGCCATCTGGCCCATTTGTGTCTCCAAGCTTCGAATTTGGGCTGACTGATTCTGTAAGGTGGTTCTTGTTTCAGCCATAAATTTATTTGTGTGCTCCCCCATTTCAGCAATTATATTGTTGGTGCGTTCTCCCATCTTGGCAATTAAATCCTCCAAATTAGGTTTTCTTTCTGGAAAGGGAGGTCCTGACTGATTAGCTTGTGGCATCTGTATGGCGTTGTTCGGGTTCTTCCACGAGAAGTTCGGATGTTTGTTGTGCCCCCCAATATAGTAGTTACCGGAATTTTGAAGTGTCGGTCTATTATAATTTCCCACATATTGAGCTTGTTCAGATGAACTTCTCGCCATTTGGTTCCCTTGCTGACAGTTTTCACTCGCATGTGGTCCTTGGCACCATTGACATTGCATAATCGGGGACTGAATTGCATTAACTGAAACTTGATTACCTAGGATGTGTCTAGTGAGAGATGCAACTTGTGTAGTCAATGCTCTTATTGCTTCCATTTCTGGTGTATTTGACTGCCTCCTCAAAATCTGACGTTCAACTGGGCACTGATCATTATTGAGGGATAACTCTTCTAACAGGTTAAATGCCTCCACTTCTGTCTTAGATAATAGTGATCCACCAGCTGCTGAGTTGACAAGCGTCCGTGTAGAACTTGATAGGCCGATGAAGAATGTCTGTATTTGCATCCATTGTGGTAGACCATGCTGGGGGCATTTTCTCAAAAGCTCCTTGAATCGGCCCCATGATTCATAAACTGTCTCGCCATCGTATTGAGTAAAATTGGTGATCTCATTTCGGAGTCTTGCCATCTTTTCAAAGGGAAAGAACTTAGATAAAAATTTCTGAACTAATTCGTTCCACGTTGTAATTGAGCCTGGCGGTAAGGAGTGTAACCAATTCTTTGCGCGATCTCTTAGCGTGAAGGGGAATAACCTGAGCTTGATAGCATCCTCAGAAACATTATGGTATTTGAATGTATCACAGACCTCGACAAAGCTAGCAATATGATCCTTGGGATCCTCGTTAGGTAGACCACAAAATTGATATTGTTGAATCATTTGTATTGTACCCGGCTTTATTTCAAAATTATTGCACGTGATAGCCGGTTTTCGGATTGCTGATTGAACCCCGTCCATGGATGGCATAACATAATCCAACAAAGTCCTTCTTCCGACTGCCTCAACCCCGACCATCTGTGGTATGTGAGCATTTTGATCATCTGCATTTTGATTATCTGCCATAATTGCTTGTCTTGTTTCCCTTCGATTTCGGCGACAAGTTCGTTCAATTTCAAGGTTGATAGGGATTAGGTTGGCAGTACCTAATTTTCGCATGCACCTGCAATGTGCAAATAATGTAATTTAAGCTTTCAATAATAAAAGAAATAAATAATAAATAAATAATAAAATTTCAAATATAAACTAAAATCAAATAATTCAAAGATTAACAAAATTTATTCCCCGGCAACGGCGCCAAAAACTTGTTGCGAAAAATTGTATACGCAAGTGCACGTGTCGCAGAAGTAATAAAGTGTATATAAAAGTACGAGTGTCGATCCCACGAGGAATAATTGTGTTAAATAAAGAATATCTAAATTTTAGTTTAATTTGAAAAGAAATAATAATTTTTGTGATTTAGATTTTAAAACTAAAATAATAATTCAAATAAAATTAAGCAGCAATTTAAATAAAAGATTTAAAAATAAAGAAGTAAGATTATATGATGAGAAAATCCAGGGTTCCGATTTCACTTAACTAATCCTATTTATTAGACCTAATTCAAATAGTTAAATCTTATTTCTATGTGTTGATGGCAATTTCACGAAAATATTTATCAATCTCTCTCGAGCAAAGACAAACTTATTCAACTAACGAATTATCACCTCTCGGTCTCTAATCCTGAGAATTAATTGAATACATTAAGAATGAGAAATTATACTACCACATGAACGCATTAGCTATCTCTAGCCTAACATCCTTTTCATGGCAAACTATTCAGTGCACGGTTAAATTCTCCGCTCTCGCATCCCGAATCAACCCTAAAGTTCTTAGTTTTGGTGATCAATCAAACCTAAGCATTACGTTCAGAATAGATTACTCAACACAGAACAGAAACAGAAAATTAACTAATTGAATTAAGAAAAATAAACAATCATAGAAAAGTTACGTCGAAACCCTAGAACAAACGTTTAGTTCATGCTAGAAAAATAAACAACAGTAATAATAAAGAGTTGCATAATTAAATAGTGAAATTAAAAAGAAAGGAAAAGAAAACTATGAAGAATGATCGCCCCTCCTCATCGAAGAATTCGCTCGGTGGTGCTCTCAGTCGCGGCCTCTGGATTTGCTGAATGCCACTCCAATTAGGTCTGCACATGGGTTTTTATTAACTTCTTTCAGCCGATCAAGGGTTTGGATTTAATCTCGCTTCAGATCAACGGTTCGAATTAAAACACGTTGTCTTTCCATATGTAATTTGGTTAGCGATCGGTCTCTGGCTGTGTAAGGCGCACGGTCGCTGCAATCTTCTGCTCCAAATGTGTAGAGTATGTTGGGTAGCGATCGGTTTCTGTTCTTTATAGGAATTGATCGCTGTCTCTTCTAAGTGTAATGTAACATAGCGATCGGTCTCTGGCAGTTGTGGAGATCGATCGCTGCTTCTTTTTAAGTGCTTCAAGCGGATTAGTATAGTGGCGATCGATCTCTGTGTTGTATGGAGATCGATCGCCACTTCTCCTTCAATTCTCTTCATGTATGGCTACCGATCTCAAGATTGTTTGGAGATCGGTAGCCACTTCTTCTTTCAATTCTCTTCACTTCATGTATGGCTACCGATCTCAAGATTGTTTGGAGATCGGTAGCCACTTCTTCTTTATTCAACATTTTCTTTCTGTTCCTGTTTGTCTGCACACTCACGCGAATCTCGTCAAATTCTTCCAAATCACTTGAGTAAAACTTATCATTATTAAAGAATATAAATAAGTGTGTAAAATACACACTTATCAAAGACGGCAAATTCAGTGTGTACTGCGATGCGTCAAAGGTTGGTTTAGGATGCGTATTAATACAGGAAGGAAAAGTGGTGGCGTACGCGTCCAGAAAATTGAAGAACCGCGAGCAAGACTACCCTACTCAAGACCTTGAGTTAGCGGCAGTTGTTTTTGCACTGAAAGTATGGAGACACCACTTATATGGACAATCATGTCAGGTGTTTTTTGATCACAAAAGCTTGAAGTATATATTTACTCAGAAGGAGTTAAACATGAGGCAACGACAATGGCTCGAGTTTGTGAAAGATTATGACATCGAGATTAAATACCACCCCGGGAAAGCTAATGTAGTAGCCGATGCGTTGAACAGGATGCCAGCTACTATGCAGACGACTATGTCGGCCGTATCAATGCCTTTGAAGACAGAAATTTAGAGGTTCGACTTGGAGGTAGTTTCTGAACTATTAGCTGTTCTGGCGGACCTATCAATACGGCCAACCGTTCTAGACCGAATTAAGGAAGCCCAGAAGATCAATTCAAAGGATATGGCTGATATAGTGAGCAAATTGCCTTTGGCCTCTTCCGAGTTTAGTCATTCAGGAGATGGTATTTTAAAGTTTAAAGACAGGTGGTACGTTCCAAGAGATGAAGAGCTACGAAAGGACATTTTATCGGAAGCCCACTCGTCTTCTTTCTCAGTACATCTGAGAAGCACGAAGATGTATCGAGACTTGAAGCTACACTTCTGGTGCCCAAATATGAAGAATGAGGTTGCCAAATATGTGGAATCTTGTATGGTATGTCAACAAGTGAAGGCTAAACATCAACGAAGAGGTCAAACACTTCAGCCTCTTCCGATCCCTAAATGGAAGTGGGGGAACATCACTATGGATTTCGTTGTTGGCCTACCGAGGACGACTAGAAGCCATAATAGCATATGGGTCATTGTAGACAGACTGACGAAATCGGCCCATTTTATACCTGTAAAGACCACATTCTCCATGGATCAGTATGCAGAGCTATACATTAGCGAGATTATCAAGCTGTATGGTATTCCGGTGTCGATCGTTTTGGACTGGGATCCTAGATTTACTTCTAGGTTTTGGAAAAGTTTGCAAAGCTCCTTGGGTACCAAATTAAATTTCAGCACGACATTTCATCCACAGACGGACGAACAATCCAAGAGGACGTTTCAAGTACTGAAAGATATGTTAAGGTCGTGCGTATTGGAATTTCATACTCCTTAGAGTACATATTTGTCGTTAGTGGAGTTCTGTTATAACAATAGCTACCAAGCTACGATCGGTATGGCCCCGAATGAAGCCCTTTATGGCAGAAAATGCAGATATCCATTGTGTTGGGATGAAGTTGGAGAATCCAGGCTTGTCGGCCCAGAGTTATTACAGCAGATGTCTGAGGTGATTGCTACTATTAAACAGCGAATCAATACAACTCAGAGTTGAAGAAAAGTTACGCGGACCGGAGGAGGAGAGACTTACAGTTCACTGAAGGCGATAAAGTATTCCTTAAGGTGTCGCCTTTCAAGGGCGTGATGAGGTTTGGTAAGAAAGGAAAGCTCAGTCCAAGGTTCGTTAGACCATTTCCCATCTTGAAAAAAGTAGGAAGCCTGGCTTATAGATTGCAGCTGCCAGCGTCCATAAGTGGAGTTCACAACGTCTTTCACGTTTCAATGCTGAGGAAATGTGTGCGAGATCCTATTCAGATCGTGGAACCGGTGGACATAGATATCATGCCGACGTTGACGTATAAAGAAAGGCCCATAAAGATTTTGGACTCCTCACTCAAGGTGTTGTGCAACAGAGTGATCTCATTGGTTGAAGTTTTATGGCGCAATCATAACGGGGAGGAAGCCAACTGGGAAAGACAACGGGACGTTAGAGCCCAATACCCGAAACTTTTTGATTAGGAAAATTTTGAGGACAAAATTCTATTAAGGTGGGTGGGATGTAACACCCGGCATTTTTAGCCATGTAAATATTCCTTGAATTATTAAACGGGATTAATTTGATATTAATACAATGTATGTTCTTATGAATTTTTTGGTGTGTTTTATGAAAAGAGAGAGTTTCGGAGAAACCGAATCGGCTAACTAAATAGCGATTTTGTTATAAACCAATGGAAGGGCAAAATGGGAAAACAATTAAGGTGGTTGGGAGGGAGCTAATGAGGGCTTGACACATGTTCAACTTGTTGAAGAAGCCATGCCTTCTCTTTTCCTCTTTTCCTCTCGTCCTCTCTTCTCTTGACTCCTACGTGAAACACTTCTCTGTTTTCTCTCTTCCAGGCGACTGCGACCATTCCAAAACTTCGTTTCTCCTGTTTTCTCTTGTTTCCTCCAGTAAAGGTAACCCTTTTTCGTTAGTTAACGAGTTTAGGTTAGTTATTCTTTAGTTTTAATGAAGTTCAGGATTAACGGCCCGATTATACACGATATAGGTTCGTGAATCGCCGAGGACGTACGTGCAAGATTTTCAACCTTACGGACATCAGGTAAGTTCATACGTGTAGGTTTGGCCCTTAAGGCCCTACAGCACGGAGATACTAGGTTTTTGTTTGTCTGAGTTGTGGTCCGGTAGCTAGGTCATAAATTACATTCTAAGTTGAATGTTTTTTGTTATATGTCTTGTTTTGTTATTCTGTCGCCTATTTATGTTATGTTTAAGCACCATATAAGTTCATGCATACACGTTTTCATGAAAGTTATGTAAATGTTTTATGCACGAGGTTTGAAGTTAAGAAAGATAAAACCTGTAATGTAATGTACGGTTAAGTGTGGGACGAGGATTGGCATCATGTTCTGTATTCCTGTAATGTATCCCTGTAATGTGCCTGAAAGTGCACCCCTGATATGTGCCTGATAGTGCACCTCTGTTACGTCAGTTCCTCTATAAGCCCCACTTATACCTTTTGTCTACTTGAACGTAAAGTTATGTAATGTACATGTATTTCAAAAGTTCATGCATAGCATATGCATCACTGCATTGTATGTTCTTACTGAGCTCTAGGCTCATAGTTGAACTCCCTGTTGTAGGTATGGATCCTCCAGATGAGGACTTTGTACCTCAGGCCGATGAGTAGATGCAGTTGGTGGGACGAGCTCATGGGGTTGGTCGCGGTAGTCAGACAAATCTTTACCTGTGGGGGTGTATTTTTGAGGTGTATGTCAAGTTCTGTACAACTTTTGGGATTTTAAATCGATGTATAAACTTTGTGTTGATGTTTTAAAAACCTCTGTTCTGATAGTTGAATATATATTTTGAAATATTTTTGAACTGCTTGGAGTTTGTTCTTTTAGGTTATGCATGGATTGTCTTGGGTTTTAGAACTATCCATGCAGTTTGATTTTTGAACTTTTGTCATGTTTTCTAACACGTCTAAAATTATGTTTTAATCGGGTTTCTTCTGGTTGGGGTACTTCAGATGTTGAGGGAGTGTTTAGTCCCTCTGTTATCTATATCCATTCGGTCGAATTTGTCGATCGAATGGTGTAGAAATTAATTCCAGAGACTTAGTCTGTCGACTAAGGCTAAGTGTTAATCGTCCAAAGTTGTGGGCAATAATGTCATCCAAAGTTGTCGTTCGAACCTGTCGTCCAAACTTGTCGTCCAGTTCTGTCGTCCAAACCTGTCGCTTAATTCTGTTGTCAAAACTTGTCGTCCAAATCTGTCGTCCAAATCTGTCATCCAAACTTGTCGTCCAGTTCTGTCATCCAAACTTGTTGTCCAATTCTGTAAGCCGATTTCATCACCGAGGTAACTTCGACCGATTTCGTCACCGAGGTCACTTCGGCCGAAATTCAGTTTTACTACTCTTTTGCACTTCGACCAATTTTGTTGTGGGTCATAGCTCTTCAATTGCTATGTCTTGTCGACCGAAACCCTGTTTCATTGTCTTACCACTGGCACCTAAGTTAGTTTTCAACCGCGACAACGTCGTCCACTTCTGTTTTCCTGTTTTCATGTCTCCTTGTCTTCCTGCTCTCGTCCAGAGTAGCTCATTCGTCCAAATTTTAAATGTTCATGTCTTCCTGTTTTCTTCTGTCATTTATTTATGTAGTTCAATTTTAATTGTCTTCCAGATTTAAATATGTCATCCGATTTACCTTGCCTTTTAAATGTCTTCCAGTCTTCAATTCCAGAGAAGGTTTTATCTGTCAAGGTTTTAAAAGTAAAAGTTCAAAAAAAATAGTCCACGTTTTAAATGTCTGGAGTGAGGCTCTTCGACCCCGATCGGATTTGGGGTCATCACAGTTTGATACGTCAGTGAGTATTTTAATAGAGTAGAATAATAAAGAAACGTAGCATTACTCAATTTTTTTAATAGATAAAGAAAATTATCTAGCAATAAATAATGGCATACAAAAGATACAAATAGCCTACCATAAAAGGAATAAAATGAGACCAAATTTATCTCCAATATATCTTGCATAATATTAACATCTTTCTATTTATTGACTTGGAAGACAAATAATCTACGATTGAATATGTTTTTAATTTACTTGTTGAAATTACCAAATAATCAACTTTTAGTGAAGCATCTTAAAATCATCATGTAATTAATTCATGGGTATATCAATGGCATACACTTCAATTTTATACTCTTAATTTCACTCTAAGATGAGGTGTTTACGTGACATTTACTAATTGATAAAATTATACAATATTTAAATTATAAATTACAAAAATGATGAATGAATGACACATAATTATTGTATTAAAGTGTGCGATTAGAGAATAAATCATGGTGTAAATGTAAAATTACTCATATGCACATAATTTTTCGTGTCTTCCCATTAAATATTATATTTTAGTTTAATTTACATTTCTCGTGTTTTAATGATTTAGTAGAGAATATACATTATTAAAGTAGTAGACAAATTTATTATTATGCCTCATAAGATTGAAGAAATATAATATAATATTTTTTCAATGGAAGTAACTTATTTTCCGTAATGATTATAAGACTATCAGATGGATATATCTATATATATATATATATATATATATATATATATATATATATATATATATATATATTTATTTATTTAATTTATATATTTTATTATTTGGATGTTTAATTAAAAAATTTGTTTGAGAATTTTGATCTTGACCTACGAAGTTATTTTATTTTAGATTAAAGAAAAACTAAATTAAAGAACAAATCAAACTCTACTTTGAGGGCCTGTTAAATTAAACTCTGGCTTTTTTTTAATGATATTTAAACTTTGGTATAGCGTTCTCCAGCCAGTGCTCTTAGTACAATATTGTATGCTTTGAGCGAGAGATTTCACATATTTGTTTTTCAGTGTTAGTTCAAAACGCGTTGAACTAGATAGAGAGAGAAATCCTGGTTATAAACTATGCATTTTTCACTCTTCCAAATGATGTGAGATTGTACATCTCTACTGATATGAGTTGTGTAACGGTTTGAAATTTGTAGAACTCAATTATAATAGTATTTGAGGATATTTTGATTGAAAGAGATGTAAAATATACCGTGTATAAAATTGTATGGACAAAAGAATACATTTAGAGGTGAAAAATTTATGAATTGGGAAAAAAGGAGAAAGAGTATGCAGGGCCGATCGATCGGCTGGGGTAGGCGATTGATGGCCAGGGTATGATGATGAACGATCGCGAGCAGAGAGGACGCCGATCGATCGCCTGGAAGGAGCGATCGATCAGCTGTTGTTTGGAGAAGCGTGGGATTTGGAGCAGAGGTCAGGCGATCGATCGGCTGAGTATGGAATTAGAATACAGAGCAGGTGCCAATCGATCAGCTGAGGCATGGCCGATCTATCGCCCCTGATAATTTTCGAGGATTAGAGGTGCTGATCGATCAATTGAGACATGCCGATCGATCATCTCGTTAAAAAGTTTGAAAATTTGATTTTATGATTTAAAATTTTAAGTAATTACAAAAATTAGATTAAAATAAATTTAATTGGGATTAGATTAAAGTTAAGTATGATTAAAGATTAATTAAAATTAGTTAAGTGGTAAATAATTAAAGAAAGAGAGAGAAAAGTGAAAAGGTGGTTAGATGACTGTAACGCCCCGAATTTTGTGAACCCGGTTTGCTATGCAAAATGCTGAACTGAACTATGACATTTTGAGAAAATTTTAAAATTTCATTCAACGATCAAAATTTGACCCTTTAAACGTTAAAACTTGCAGCGGAAAACCATTTGTATAAAACAACATTTATTAAATGATTAAAATATTAAAGACAGTTGGTTGAAATAAGACAAAGGAAAAACAGAACACATCTACCGCTGAATAGTTCCAGCGGTAGAAATAGAGACAGAATAGTCTCGGCAGTAGAAACGGGAATAGAAGACATCCACCGCTAAACAATGTCAGCCGAACGACACGTCGACTTCTCGCATCGACACGTCGACTACTCACATCTATCGCTCAACTGTAACACTCGACTCTATCACCCAACATCTACCGGTGAACAGTACACTCAATATCCACCGATAGACAACATCCACTGATAGACAACATCTACCGGTGAACAGTAACACTCAATATCCACCGATAGACAACATCCACCGATAGACAACATCTATCGGTAGACAACATCTACCGGTGAACAGTATCACTCTAAACAAATGGACAACTCTGACTACTAAAAGGACTTGCAAATTTGACAGCAACCATTCAACACAACCTGAATCTATAAAATTGTTCAAAATCTAGAAAGAAGAACTACAGTTAAAACCAACATGTTTTCATAATCAAAAATCTCAACACATATTAAAACATTAAAACTATCACTGCCATTAAAATTCTCAGCACACTTGACAAAACAATTGTCCACTAAGACTTCATATACTGACATTTGTTAAACCGCCTCATCAGTGCACCAAACCGCGGCATAGATGTGCTCCATCAACTTCGCCTATTCTTCTGTAAACTCAGAGAATTCACCTTCAGTTACTTCAGCACCTACATCACAAAACTCATCTATTAGCCTAATGCTAAATAAGTAGAGCAAATATGAATGAAATACTAAATTCATAAATCCTAATCATGCAGTTTCTACTTTCACATCTCAGTTGCATTTGTGTTCGTTCTCTGATCTGATCCTGCTGTTCGATGGGAAGTGGATCAGTTTTCCCAAGGTCATAAATCCTCTTCTCGATTAAGGGACAGATTAGTTTCCTTAACAGCTGGTCTGATCCCCCTGTTCGATGGGAAGTGGATCAGTTTTTCCAAAGTCATAACATCCTCTTCTCGATTAAGGGGCGGATTAGTTCCCTTAACAGCTGGTTCAAACTACTCATGCCTTACCATGCCATTACATGTAAATTCATTTTCGTACTCATTCAATAAAACATGATGCATGACATACTGGAAACATTCAAACAAGCATAAACCTACTGTTTTGTGATGTAGACCCGAAGACACACACATACTCCACTTACCTGGTTTTCCTGAGAGATTCCTGGTTGTAAGCTACTTCAAGAGTTGGCTCACCTAAAACATAAGCATAACATTACTTAACTTCATTCTAAACTATCCAGAAATCTAAGGAAACTAGTTGGAAGCTCAGTTCCTCGAGCATTCCCGATTTATCATCAAAACCCGAACTCAACTCCTACTCTCAGCATTCTCAAAATACGCACCTACAACCCTCTCTATTACCTATAATCACTAAAACAACGAGAGATCAAAGTAAAACTCACCTAAGTCGAAGAAGAATCGGATGGGTAAATGCTGGAGAAGAATCTGCTCTGCTGAGCTAAGCTGAGTGCCGAATGGAAAAATGAGGAACAGGGGCGGCTAAACCTTCATTAAACTCTCCATTTATAACACTTGTTTCACAATTACTCAAATGCCCTTGGTTAACCCATTTAAACCTATTTAAGCAACCAATCAAATTTACTTAATTCTATAAAAATATGAGTCACAAAAATGTTACTAATAAAAATCAAGACTGACAATTACCGGTTGCTACAATCTACCTTCCTTAAAAGAATTTTGTCCTCAAAATTCAGTGCTTAAATAACTCAGGATAGCTGTTCATCATGTCGTGCTGGCTTTCCCAAGTTGCCTCCTCTACATTCTGATTACGCCATAACACTTTCACTAGCTGAACTTTCTTGTTACATAGCACTTTTGTTGCATAGTCAAGAATTTCCACTGGTTTCTCTTCATAGGTAAGAGTAGGATGAACTTCAATGTTCTGCTGTTCCACAACCTGAGTTGGATTCCGCATACATTTCTTCAGCATAGAAACATGTAACACATTGTGAATTCTCTCCATAGAGACTGGTAACTGCAAATGATAAGCTGTCTTTCCAATCTTCTTCAAGATTGAGAAAGGCCCTATAAACCTGGGGTTTAACTTACTTCTCTTCCCGAATCTTACAAATCCTTTGAACAGTGAAACTTTAAGAAAAACTTCATCACCTACTTCAAACTCCAATTCTCTACGTCTCCTATCGGCATAGCTTTTCTGTCGGCTCTGAGCTGTCAAGATTCTCTATCGGATGAGAGTAATCTTCTCCACTGTCTGTTGCACAATATCAGGACCAAGCAAACGTGTCTCACCAACTTCATCCCAATACAAAGGAGATCTGCATTTTCGTCCATCCAATGCTTCATACGGTGTCATCCCTATTGTTGCCTGAAAACTATTATTATAAAAAAATTCTACCAATGATAAGTACTTACTCCAAGAACCCTGAAAATCTAATACACATGCACGAAGCATATCCTCTAATGTCTGAATGGTCCTTTCAGATTGTCCATCTGTTTGAGGGTGAAAAACTGTACTAAAATTGAGTTGCGTACCCATAGCCTCTTGCAGACTCTTCTAAAACTTAGATGTAAATCTAGAATCTCGGTCTAAAACTATAGTGCTTGGAACTCCATGCAGTCTAACAATCTCATGCACATACAACTCAACGAGTTGATCCATTGAGTATGTCATCTTCATTGGCATGAAATGGGCAGATTTGGTTAAACGATCTACTATCACCCAAATTGCATCATGTCCCCTTACTGTCTTAGGCAATCCTACAACAAAATCCATCGTTATTTGTTCCCATTTCCATTCGAAACTGGTAAGGGTTGTAATGTTCCTGCAGGTCTCTGATGTTCAGCTTTAATCCATTGGCAAACTAGACACGATCCTACATACTCTGCCACATTTCTTTTCACATTCGGCCACCAATAATATTGTCTAAGGTCTCTGTACATTTTTGTACTTCCAGGATAAACAGATAACCTAGAAGAATGAGCTTCCGAAAGGATCTCATTTCGAAGTTCTTCATTTGTTGGAACAAACCATCTATTTTGAAACTTGAGAATTCCATCAGTAGAAAAGTTGAAATCTGATTTATCAGAAGAATCCATGCTTAACTTGTACTTACTGCATTCAGCATCATTCACCTGAACTTCCTTTATTCTCTTCCAAATAGTAGGCCTCAAAGATATGGCAGAAAGCATGGCTGACACGCTGGACACAGCTTCTAGGTCAAATCTTTGGAATTCTGTCTCTAAGGCTATCGGTATGTCAAGTATCAATGCCGAGACTGATGTTGTTACTCTACTCAATGAGTCAGCCACTACATTCGCCTTGCCGGGGTGGTATTTGATCTCAAAATCGTAATCCTTGACAAACTCCAACCACCGACGTTGCCTCATGTTTAGCTCTTTTTGAGTGAAAATATATTTCAGACTTTTATGATCTGAGAATATTTCACAAGATTGTCCATACAAGTAATACCTCCAAATCTTTAACGCAAAAACTACCGCAGCTAATTCCAAATCATGTGTAGGATAATTCTTCTCATATGTTTTCAGCTGTCTAGAAACATAAACTATTACCTTTCCATCCTGCATAAAGACACAACCAAGACCAACTTTGGATGCATCACAATAAATGCTAAACTTTCCATTCTCAATGGGGAGTGTTAGTATTGGGGCATTGGTCAGTCTCTGTTTCAAGGTTTGAAAACTAAACTCACATTCATCAGTCCATATATACTTCATGTTTTTCCTTGTTAACCGGGTAAGGGGTGTAGCAATCTTCGAGAATCCCTCAATAAACTTCCTGTAATATCCTGCTAATCCAAGGAAACTCTGAATATCCGTAGCATTCTTCGGTTGGGGCCACTCCTTAACTGCTTGAACCTTGGCTGGATAGACAGATATCCCATCTCCCGAGATAACGTGACCTAAAAAGTGAACTTGGTTCAACCAAAACTCACACTTGGAAAACTTGGCATAAAGTTGGTGCTGCTTAAGTACTCTTAATACCAAGTTTAAGTGTTTTTCATGTTCATCCTCAGTACGTGAATAGATTAAAATATCATCAATAAACACTATGACAAATTTATCTAGGTACTCGTGAAACACTCTATTCATGAGATCTATAAAAGCTGCTGGTGCATTTGTCAATCCAAAAGACAACCAAAAACTCATAATGCCCATACCTTGTGCGAAAGGTTGTCTTAGAGATATCTTCTGATTTGACTTTCAATTGGTAATAACCGGACCTAAGGTCAATTTAGAGAAGACTCGTGCACCATTAAGTTGGTCGAATAGATCATCAATCCTTGGTAATGGATACTTGTTCTTGATAGTTAATTTGCTCAATTCTCGATAATCAACACACATACGAAATGATCCATCCTTCTTCTTAACATAAAGAACAGGTGCACCCCACGGTGAATAACTCAGGCGTATGAATCCTTTCTCCAATAATTCCTCTAACTGTGTCTTTAGTTCTCTAAGTTCTGTTGGTGCCAATCTGTAAGGATTCTTAGACACAGGCTCCGCGCCTGGGTAAATATCTACAACAAACTCAATTTCCTTATCTGGCGGCAATCCAGGAAGGTCATCTAGAAATACTTCTGGAAAATCTTAGACAACTAAGACATTTTGAGGACTTGCTTTTCCTACTAGTTGTGTGTCTAAAACAATGGCCAAAAAGCACAAATATTCTCCACATGGGGAGGGTCTAGCATCGATAGAAGTCATAACAGTCATTTCCTTACTCTTCTTCAAAGCTTGGAAGGTATGTTTCAAACCACCAGGGGGTTGAAAACTAACAATTCTAGTCCTACAATCGAATGTGGCATCATGTTTAAACAACCAGTCCATTCCTAGGATTACATCAAATCCCATTATCCCCATGATAATGAGATCAGCAGGCAGATTCACGCTTCCTACTGACACCACACTATTAAGCATCACTCGGCTAGAGTGCATGCATTCACCAGAGGGTATCGTGACATTAAACACATGTTTGGTTGGCGTAGGCTGTACATCTAACTTAACAGCAAATGCAGACGCTATAAAAGAATGGGTTGCACCAGAGTCTATTAAAGTGAAAACAGGCATAGAGTTGATCAATATAGTACCTGACACTACCGCGGGCTGATCATCATCACCCGACTCCATCATGGAGAATATCATTGGCTTTATCTTAGCAGGACCATTCTTCAAAGTTGGGCAGTCTCTGTTAATATGACCAACCTTATTACAGTTGTAGCATCGGGTGACCCTGGGCTTCGGGCAATCCCTGAACGTGTGTCCAACTTCTTCACAGTTGAAACACTTTCCCGACCTAAATCTGAACTCTCCCAGGTGATTTTACAAACATATCGGGCATTGGGGAAACTTCTTAACGTTCGGTACTTTCTTTCATGCTCCCTGACTACTCTGTCCTTCACTAGGCCTCTTCATCCCACTCTGTTGGTGTGGCTGAATGAACTTTCGTGGGGCTTCTCTTGCTCCGGTACACTTCATTTCTACTTCTTCCACCTCTAATGTAACGACCCTAATACTGTACCCGTAATTTCCGTACCATATTTTTTTTTTAACCTAATATCTTTAATTAAACACTGGGCGGAACCTAAACCGAAATCGAAACCAGAATCGAAATCGGAAATCAAAATCTAGATTTAAAACCATTTAAAACAACTATAAACTAATTTATTAAAACATTTAAAAAAAAAAAAAAAAATTGATTAAAACAAATAAAGAAAGGGGAGGGCAAAACAGTCACCTGAGACAAATAGAGGCAGCGATCGAACTCTGCAACTGCAGAGATCGATCGCTGCACATAGCCAGCGATCGCCTATGCGATCCCCTGCTTCTTCGATCGCTTCACTTCTTCTCCTTCTATTTCTTTCTCCTTTCTCACTTTTCTCACAAGTGCTCCCTGAAATATTGGATTCCAGAGAGCAAATACATGATTTCAAGCTCTCTGGAATCCGATTCCAGAGAATAAATCAACTCTATCTTTCACACCAAATTTCTCTTCAATATCAATAGAATTATAACTTAAACTCGACTAAATTAACAGCGGACTTTGCGAAATCCAACTGCGTGGATATACCTAAATATCGAGCATACCCTTATCAAACCTAAAACAATTCAAATAAGGTTTACTAACTCATTTAAAACGCTATACACCCAAACAGTTCCAGAATTTCAAGATAAATGTTATTACTTAACATCCTAAAATATCTTTACAATTCACAAACCCAAAATATCCCAAAAAGACCCTCAAAACCTATACATACGTCCCCACGGGTCAGATGAGCCTCGGCTGTGCCAGCACACCACCGTAGCCATCCTCCGTCAACTGGACTCATGCCTCAGGAGGAGGAATCCCATCCTCACCTGGTTCCTCGATATCTAGATCACCTACACCATACAATACACTATGAGATGAAATCCCAGTAAGCTCTACGTAAATGCAATGCATGCTGTGCGTATGAGTTCGATAAACCATGCTTTATTTTATCTTACTATGCAATGCTCAATAGGTGTCACCGAGATCCTATCCCTCTAACCAGAGAGAGCTCATCCAGCGGGCGGACTACTCTTTCCAGCTAGAGGCGGGGGGTGCACGCTTACAACACGTACAGCCGTGCCTGAGCCCCACCTCGCGTGACCAATACGCCTTTCGGCCAATACGCCTTTCGGCAAATACGCCTTTCGGCCAATACGCCTTTCGGCCAGTGCTATGCTTTACGTTATCTTTAAAACTCTGTGCGGAAGTTCATTTTCATGCTTTTCTTTGAAACAAGTGATGCGTGAACAGTTCAATATCATACAATAAACAAGCAATAACATATACCATCAAAGACTGTAAAACCTAATCTATAAAACAAATAAACCTAGCTACCCAACCAAAGCAATATAAACTAGGGCATCACCAAACTCCTCGAGACGACATTAGACGTACGGTGTAGGCCAATCGGCCAGAGAAGAATCACGAGAACTTACCTCGTGTCCAAAGCAGCTCAAGCTCCGTCCACAAGCGCTGTTTCACCTAAGCAATTTACAAGGATTGACGTTAAAACGAGTTTAAACTATCGATCGTCCAAATTTACAAAACCTTAACTAAGGAAACTTCCTACAGCTCTAATCCAATTCATTGAGCTATAACTCGAGCAATTCGCGCTTAGCACCGCAAATTCTAATTTACGAGTTATTCCTAAAATCTAAAAAATCCCTAATTTTAAAATTTTCACGAATTGATCTAACTTCGTCCAATAACGTCGAATACGTGCAATATATACTTAATCACGGCTAACCTATTAATTACGAACCCTAATTCGCGTTTTTAATCGAAAACCTAACGAAAACCTAACTCGAAATAAACGTTCTAAAACTATAGATCCATACCTAGAGCGTCGATTAGAGGAGAAATCACGAAGAAAACGAAACGAACGGGGGTCGGATCGTCTAAGAAATTGCCGCGGGCAGGGAGGGTTTCGCGAGAGAAAATGAGAAATAGAGAGGAAGAAATGCATTCTGTCGAAGGAGGAGAAGTGTTTCTGTTTTTATTAAATTTTGTTTTGTCAAAATTACCATTTTGCCATTATTGAGTTTTTATATAGATTTCGTTCGTCGGTTCGTTAATCGTCTAGCTATTCGGTTCCATCAAGTCTCCATATTTCACTAATAAGTCTAACTTGTTATTTGGGATTCATTAAAACTGTCCGTTCGCAATTCGGACTTCGTTTACTATTTTTACTAAAACGTCCTCTACATTACGATAAAGGTAATTACTCGGAATATATCGTTTAATCTCCAAAAATTCCCATAATTTCCTTAAAATTCCTATTAATCATTAGGATCGTAATGACGCTTTCTTTTCGTGAAACGGACCTGATTTGACATATTTACCAAAAATACCATTATATAATAAAATAACAATATAATATATTATATCGGAAATCCGTACAAGCTGGGTATTACATTCCACCCTCCTTATTCAGAATTTTGTCCACAAAATTACATCATACAAATAAATCAGGATATCTAGTCATCATATCCTGCTGTCGTTCCCACGTCGCTTCTTCCACCTCGTGATTCCGCCATAGAACCTTAACTAGCAGAATTTCCTTGTTGCGCAAAATCTTGATGGAAGTCTCCAAAATACGTACCGGTCTCACCTCATAGCTCAAGGTAGGCTGTACCTCAATCTCTGTAACCTCCACGATATGCGACGGATCGCGCAAGCACTTCCGAAGCATAGACACATGAAATACGTCGTGGATACCCTCCATAGAAGCTGGAAGCTGTAATCTGTACGCCACCTTCCCGATCCTCTTCAGAATAGACGTAACGAGGGTTCAACTTACCCCTCCTTCCAAATCTCGCTACGCCTTTGAACGGAGAAACTTTCAAATAGACCTCATCGCCTTCCTCGAACTCCAGCACTCTCCGTCTGGTGTCAGCATAGCTCTTCTGCCTGCTCTGTGCTACCTCTATACGCTGTCGAATGATGGCAATCTTCTCTGCCGTCTGCTGTAGAATCTCAGGACCAATGATGCTGGCCTCGCCAACCTCGTCCCAATACAACGGAGATCTACACTTTCGACCATACAGCGCCTCATATGGAGCCATGCCAATAGTAGCCTGGAAGCTGTTATTATAAGAGAACTCGATCAGTGGCAAATACCTGCTCCACGATCCCTGAAACTCCAGCACACACGCTCTGAGCATATCCTCCAGAATCTGATTCGTCCTCTCTGTCTGTCCATCAGTCTGAGGATGAAATGCGGTGCTGAAATTAAGCTGAGTCCCCATAGCTTTGTGCAGACTCTTCCAGAACTTCGAGGTAAATCTCGGATCTTTGTCTGAGACAATAAAAACTGGCACGCCATGCAGTCTGACAATCTCCTGCACATAAAGCTCGGCGAGCTGATCCATAGACGATGCCATCCTCACAGATAAGAAGTGGGCCGACTTTGTCAATCGGTCCACAATAACCCAAATGCCGTCATGGCCTTTCGTCGTCCTCGGGAGCCCCACAATAAAGTCCATAGAGATCTGCTCCCACTTCCACTCCGGAATCGGCAGTGGCAATAACGTTCCAGCCGGTCTCTGGTGCTCTGCCTTCACCTGTTGACATATTAAACAGGTCTCAACGTACTTGGCAACCTCCCTCTTCATGTTCGGCCACCAATAATGTCGCTTCAAATCCCGGTACATCTTGGTACTTCCCGGGTGTACAGAATATGCCGAAGAATGTGCCTCGGCCAATATCTCCTTCTTCAGGTCCTCGTCGCTAGGCACGTACCACCTATGCCTGAACTTCAGAATACCATCATCCGATAAATGGAAATCCGACGAGTCTCCCAATGTCATGCTCGATCGAAGCTCCTCACACTCCGAATCGCCCTGCTGAGCCTCACGTATACGATCAAGAATAGCCGGCCTGAGAGAAATGTTGGCGAGCATACTGGACAACTCTGCCACTATCTCCACATCGAATCTCTCAATCTCAGACCGCAGCGTAACTGACATCGCTGCAAGTGAAGGCTGACTCGCAGAAGGCAGTCTACTCAAGGCATCAGCAACCTTGTTTGCCTTTCCTGGATGGTACTTGATATCAAAATCGTAATCTTTGACAAACTCAAGCCATCGTCTCTGTCGCATATTCAGCTCCTTCTGCGTAAATAAGTACTTCAAGCTCTTGTGGTCAGAAAATACCTCGCACTGCTGCCCATATAAATAATGCCTCCATATCTTCAGTGCGAAGACCACAGCTGCTAACTCAAGGTCGTGCGTAGGGTAATTCTGCTCATACGGCTTCAACTGCCGAGAAGCATAAGAAATAACTCTCCCCTCTTGCATCAACACATAACCGAGTCCGACTCCAGATGCATCACAATAAATACTGAACCTGACACCTTCCGCAGGTAGCGCTAGTATTGGAGCGGTGGTCAATCTCTGCTTTAACTCCATAAAACTATCATCACAAGCAGACGACCATACAAATCTCTCGTTCTTCCGAATCAAACAAGAAAGGGGAAGTGCGATCTTCGAGAATCCCTCTATAAACTTCCGATAATAACCGGCCAATCCGAGAAATCCATGCACCTCACGTACGTTCTTCGGCTGTGGCCAATGTCTGACCACCTGAATCTTGCTCGGATCCACAGAAACTCCGTCCTGTGATATAATATGGCCAAGGAAGCTCACTCTGTCAAGCCAGAACTCGCACTTCGAAAACTTTGGATACAGCTGGTGCTGACACAGGGTCCTCAGAACAATCCTCAGATGCTCCTCGTGCTCTTCCTTCGTCTTAGAGTAGATCAATATGTCGTCGATGAAAACCACCACGAACTTGTCCAGATATTCCTTGAAGACACGGTTCATCAAGTTCATAAACGCTGCAGGGGCATTAGTAAGTCCAAAAGACATGACAAGGAACTCATAATGCCCATACCTCATTCGGAATGCCGTCTTCGGTATATCATCCATCCGGACCTTCAGCTGATTGTAACCCGATCGTAGATCAATCCTGGAAAATACTCGGGCACCCTGTAGCTGGTCAAACAAATCATCGATACGAGGCAGTGGATACTTATTCTTCACTGTGAGCTTATTCAGCTCCCTGTAATCAATACACATCCTGAGGGTCCCGTCTTTCTTCTTGACAAACAGAACGGGCGCACCCCAAGGTGAAACACTGGGTCGAATAAACCCCTTCTCTAACAGCTCATCCAGCTGAGTCCTAAACTCTCTCAACTCAGCTGGTTCCAATCGATATGGGTTCTTAAACCTCGGTGCGGAGTTAGGATACACATCAATAGTGAACTCAATCTCCCGGTCCGGCGGTAATCCGAGAAGATCATCAAGGAAAATACCAGAGAACTCTCTGACAATAGGAATGTCGCTCGACATCAATCCGCTGAGCAACTGACAATCAAAGACAGAGGCCAAATAAATAGAGCACGCACCTTTAAACTGCTCGTTGACCATCATGGAATAAGAGATAGGCGAGCTACTCAATCTGCTCATCGCCTGATAAGAAAAATCAGCTTTACCCGGAGGTCGAAAGGTGACAATCCCGGATCGACAGTCGATGGTGGCGAAATGTTGTGACAGCCAGTCCATCCTCAAAATAAGGTCATAATGCTCTATGCCCATAACAATAAGGCGAGCATAGAGAGTACGGTCCCCAATTGAGATAATGTTGCCCTGGACTACACGACCAGACTGCATACGCTCTCCTGAAGGTAGCATCACACTATACTCGCATTCTGCTAACTCAGGCGCAAGCCTCAATCTCAACACACAATCGGTGGAAACAAAAGAATGTGTAGCCCCCGTGTCTAATAAAGAAAATACAGGAACGCCAGTAAGCAATATAGTACTTGCTATCATGGCAGGCTGATCCTCATTATCAACATCACCAGGCTCGATAAAAGCGAAGATCCTGGGCATAACTCTCCTCTGATCACTGCCTGACTGATCTCGCCCCTCTTCGGGCAGTCTTTAGCAAAATGGCCTGGCTCTCCACACCAATAACATACATTCGTGCCCATCTTGCACTGGCCAGAGTGTTCCTTCTGACATTTAGGACAAACAGGTACCTGAGAAGCAACCTGTACTTGTTTACCCTTACCCCGGTCATTACCTCCCTCTAGAGGTCTCTTCACACCCCTCTGCTGCTGCTGGGGCTGTGCTCTCGGCTGCCAACCTCGGTTCAGAGACTGAGGTCAAATCTCACGGAAGAAGCCCTTAGATGGCTCCCTCGGTCTGGTAGAACTCTGATCAACTGCCTCGATATCAAGCGCTCTAGCCACAATCTCGTCATAGGATACATGTTGTACCCCAGATATCGTAAGGCGCATCCGAAACTCCTGACTAAGTCCCTGTAAGAATCGGCGTACCTTATCCTCGTTGATGCTGACCTGGCGTGGCGCAAATCAGGACAATGCCTCAAACCTCCTCACATACTCAGCAATAGAAGCAGTCTGTCGCAACTGCATAAACTCGACCATCTTCGCCTCTCGTACGGTATGGCTGAAATATTTGTCGTAGAATAACTCTCTGAACCTCTCCCAGCCCATAATAGTCACATCGGTGGTCGTCTTCACAGTGTCCCACCAGAATCGGGCATCTAAGGCCAGGTGGTAAGTCACCAACGCCACCCTCTCCCCGTCCTCAATGCTAGCATACGCCAGCATGTCCTCCATCGTGCGAATCCACTCCTCAGCTGAAGAGGGATCTGTGGACTGTCCGCTGAATACTGGGGGCTGGAGCTTCTGAAATCTCTCCATCCCACGGTTAAGCGAAATGGCTGTCTCTCGGGCTCTAACGCCCTCTCGGTCAATCAAAGTACCCAGCTGTTGAGACTGTCTCTCCATCTGCTGAGTCTGTCTCTCCATATGCTGAGACTGCTGGGCAATAAAGTCCTTAAGAGTATCGATTGTATCATCTCTGTCGTCTCGGTCATTTCGTGGACGCACCATAATTATAAAACTCCTATATAAAAATTAAACAAATATTCTAAGAAACTAGAAAACAAATAAAGCTATAAACGTACTTACAGTTGATGAAGAATGTCCGCGTAGTGGCTGTGCAGTCGAGCAGTCTACAGAACCGATTTTAAAACCCGAGGGCTCTGATACCATAACTGTAACGATCCTAATACTGTACCCGTAATTTCCGTACCATATTTTTTCTTTTAACCTAATATCTTTAATTAAACACTGGGCGGAACCTAAACCGAAATCGAAACCAGAATCGAAATCGGAAATCAAAATCTAGATTTAAAACCATTTAAAACAACTATAAACTAATTTATTAAAACATTTAAAAAATAAAAAAAAAATTGATTAAAACAAATAAAGAAAGGGGAGGGCAAAACAGTCACCTGAGACAAATAGAGGCAGCGATCGAACTCTGCAACTGCAGAGATCGATCGCTGCACATAGCCAGCGATCGATCGCTGCACCCTTTATGCAGCGATCGCCTATGCGATCCCCTGCTTCTTCGATCGCTTCACTTCTTCTCCTTCTATTTCTTTCTCCTTTCTCACTTTTCTCACAAGTGCTCCCTGAAATATTGGATTCCAGAGAGCAAATACATGATTTCAAGCTCTCTGGAATCCGATTCCAGAGAATAAATCAACTCTATCTTTCACACCAAATTTCTCTTCAATATCAATAGAATTATAACTTAAACTCGACTAAATTAACAGCGGACTTTGCGAAATCCAACTGCGTGGATATACCTAAATATCGAGCATACCCTTATCAAACCTAAAACAATTCAAATAAGGTTTACTAACTCATTTAAAACGCTATACACCCAAACAGTTCCAGAATTTCAAGATAAATGTTATTACTTAACATCCTAAAATATCTTTACAATTCACAAACCCAAAATATCCCAAAAAGACCCTCAAAACCTATACATACGTCTCCACGGGTCAGATGAGCCTCGACTGCGCCAGCACACCACCGCAGCCATCCTCCGTCAACTGGACTCATGCCTCAGGAGGAGGAATCCCATCCTCACCTGGTTCCTCGATATCTAGATCACCTACACCATACAATACACTATGAGATGAAATCCCAGTAAGCTCTACGTAAATGCAATGCATGCTGTGCGTATGAGTTCGATAAACCATGCTTTATTTTATCTTACTATGCAATGCTCAATAGGTGTCACCGAGATCCTATCCCTCTAACCAGAGAGAGCTCATCCAGCGGGCGGACTACTCTTTCCAGCTAGAGGCGGGGGGTGCACGCTTATAACACGTACAGCCGTGCCTGAGCCCCACCTCGCGTGACCAATACGCCTTTCGGCCAATACGCCTTTCGGCCAATACTATGCTCAATACGCCTTTCGGCCAGTGCTATACTTTACGTTATCTTTAAAACTCTGTGCGGAAGTTCATTTTCATGCTTTTCTTTAAAACAAGTGATGCGTGAACAGTTCAATATCATACAATAAACAAGCAATAACATATACCATCAAAGACTGTAAAACCTAATCTATAAAACAAATAAACCTAGCTACCCAACCAAAGCAATATAAACTAGGGCATCACCAAACTCCTCGAGACGACATTAGACGTACGGTGTAGGCCAATCGGCCAGAGAAGAATCACGAGAACTTACCTCGTGTCCAAAGCAGCTCAAGCTCCGTCCACGAGCGCTGTTTCACTTAAGCAATTTACAAGGATTGACGTTAAAACGAGTTTAAACTATCGATCGTCCAAATTTACAAAACCTTAACTAAGGAAACTTCCTACAGCTCTAATCCAATTCATTGAGCTATAACTCTAGCAATTCGCGCTTAGCACTGCAACTTCTAATTTACGAGTTATTCCTAAAATCTAGAAAATCCCTAATTTTAACATTTTCACGAATTGATCTAACTTCGTCCAATAACGTCGAATACGTGCAATATATACTTAATCACGGCTAACCTATTAATTACGAACCCTAATTCGCGTTTTTAATCGAAAACCTAACGAAAACCCTAAACGTATAACTCCGAAAAACTCGAAATAAACGTTCTAAAACTATAGATCCATACCTAGAGCGTCGATTAGAGGAAAAATCACGAAGAAAACGAAACGAACGGGGGTCGGATCGTCGAAGAAATCGCCGCGGGCAGGGAGGGTTTCGCGAGAGAAAATGAGAAACAGAGAGGAAGAAATGCATTCCGTCGAAGGAGGAGAAGTGTTTCTGTTTTTATTAAATTTTGTTTTGTCAAAATTACCATTTTGCCCTTCTTGAGTTTTTATATAGATTTCGTTCGTCGGTTCGTTAATCGTCGAGCTATTCGGTTCCATCAAGTCTCCATATTTCACTAATAAGTCTAACTTGTTATTTGGGATTCATTAAAACTGTCCGTTCGCAATTCGGACCTCGTTTACTATTTTTACTAAAACGTCCTCTACATTACGATAAAGGTAATTACTCGGAATATATCGTTTAATCTCTGAAAATTCCCATAATTTCCTTAAAATTCCTATTAATCATTAGGATCGTAATGACGCTTTTTTTTCGTGAAACGGACCTGATTTGATATATTTACCAAAAATACCATTATATAATAAAATAACAATATAATATATTATATCGGAAATCCGTACAAGTTGGGTATTACATCTAATGCCGTGGACACAACTTCACCATAAGACAAACCTTTAATACCCAAAAACTTGACTCCTCTGTAAATCTCTGGTTTCAGTCCATTCATAAAATGAAATACCTTATCTCATTCTTGTGTAGAAGGTGTCCAACAAATCTGGACAGGGACTCAAACTGTCTATTGTACTCAGACACGGACCCCGTCTACTTCAAGTTCAGAAACTCCACCTTCTTTCTAGTCTGGACGGTGCTGTTAAAGTATTTCTCATAAAAAGTCTCCTTGAATTGTGACCAAGACATGGCCAGAACATCAGTGGTGATCTCCATTGTCTCCCACCAAAGTAGAGCATCACCAGCTAAATGGAATGTTGCCAAGGTGACTTTGTCTCCTTCTGCAACGTTGGCACACCTGACATACTCTTAATCTTCCTAAGCCATCCCTCAGCAACAATCGGATTGGATGACTGTCCATCAAATGTGGGCGGTTGCAATCTCCGGAATCTTTCTCCTGCTTGCTCGTTGTTGGAACACGAGTTGGCACTCCCTTGCACATCTCAGTTCAAAAGTAGTCCCAGTTGTTCAGACTGCTGACGTACTAAAGCTGTCAGCTCCCTAATCACACTAGGATCCTCCTCGGTTCTCAAATTTGGTATCTCTCTCAGCACTCTTGGTCTTCCTGGTCGTCTAGCCATTTTGCAATATTCTTGGACAAGGTTAATTACTTTCATAAATATCTAATAACTAAGGTTAACATAAAAACTTACAGTTGTTGGAGTACTTTTATTCGACGATCGGTAATGATGAGTGATCCTTTGAACGATTTAACAAAATGTCTTTGATACCATATTGTAACGCCCAGAATTTTCTGAACCCGGTTCGCTACGCAAAATGCTGAACCGAACTATGACATTTTGAGAAAATTTTAAAATTTCATTCAACGATCAAAATTTGATCCTTTAAACGTTAAAACTTGCAGCAGGAAAACTATTTGTATAAAACAACATTTATTAAATGATTAAAATATTAAAGACAGTTGGTTGAAAGAAGACAAAGTATAGCGACCCTAATACTGTAACCTTATTTTCCCATATTATTTTTTTTATCCTTATAAATTTTGTAACGTTTGAGCAGAATTTAAATCGAAATCTAAATCATTAACAGTGTTTAGAAAATCGTTTAAAACAAATCTCAAAACCAATTAAATAAAACAATTAATGCATATAAAACAAAACATTAAAGCTGGAGGGCAAAAGGGACAATTGTCCCCTGCATATATAGGGGCGATCGATCGCCAATATCAGGCGATCGATCGCCAGTTTAGAAAACAGAGGGGCGATCATTCGCCCCTCACTGTGGCAATCGATCGTCCCTTTAGGCGATCGATCGCCAAGTTTCCTAGAAATCCAATTTCCAGAGAACTTGCATCGCTCCCTTTCCTTCCCTTTCATCTTCATCAATTATCCCCAACACATTTTATCATAACATGCACTTTTACCACATAAAATTCACACTCAACCAATTACCCAAACCAACTCAAACACTTGTAACGCATAACCAAATTTCATAAAAATGAACCACGTGGTTCCGTTTAAAAAATTGAACGTATCCCTATAATAGAAACTATCCAGCAGTTCCAGTATATCATCGATAAAATACTTTTCAAAGCAGTTTATAAAATAGGTTACCAAAACATGAAACATAAACCTATCAACTAACCAGATTCCAAGCATCTTAATATGTTCAATCTATACAATTTCTCCTATCATTTTATCTATCAAATCCCAAACACATACTTAAGTCCCTCCCATGGGTCAAAAGGCGCATCGACTGCCCAGCACACTTCCACAGGCCATCCTCCATCAACTGCATCATTCCTCAGGTGAAGGGATCTCGTCCTCACCTTGCTCAATGTCACCTACACCATAAAGACACCTATGAGATAAAAATCTCAGTAAATTCTACGTAAATGCCTATGCATGATCATGTATGCTCAATGCTATAAAAACTGTCCATGTCATTTCCTATATTAGTACGTGTCAGTATATGGTTATCGAAAATGCTCGACTAGATAGATAAGGCACGTCAAGCGAATAGACAGCCCACACCATCTAAGGGAGGAAAACCCGCTCACTACAGAACGCTAGGTCTGAACCTCATCCCCGATAACCCCATGTCATGGTTGTTTACGATGATACTTTACTTGCTTTTACATCCATGTTCTTTTCATGAAATCCATGCATAAATTCATTTTCATGACGTTTTGAAACCATGATGCATGAACAGTTCAATATAAACATAAACATACATAACGAGCATACCATCAAAACATTACAAATACCATCAAAACACTACAAATACCATCAAAACACTCACAACAATAAACCTATAAAACAACCGAACCTAAACTACTCCACCAAAACAATTAGACATAACAATGACCAACATACAAAAACAAAGCACCAACGTAGTCTCAACACGATTTCCGACATATGGTGTAGGCCAATCGGCCACAGTAAGTCACGAGAACTTACCTCGTGCGCGTTGAACTTCAAGCTCCGTCCACGAGCGTTGTTCACCTAAGCAATTTCACAACAGTTATCGTTAAAACGCGTTTGAACCATTAACGTCCAAATTAACGAAATTCTTAACTAAGGCAATTTCTAAAATTCTAACTTAACTAATCGAGGCATTTTAATAACAATTAACGCTCGATACCTCAAAACCGCCATTAACGAGTTTTTTTAAAAACCCCTAAAATTCTCAAACTTTAACATTTCTCACAAATCGACTTAACTTCGTCCAATAATGTTCAATACGTCTATTATATCCACAACTATGGTAAACCTATCAATTCCAAACCCCAAATCATGTTTTTAACAAAAACCCTAAACGAAACCCTAACCGTTTTAACACTAGAAATCGAGAACTAAAGCCGGAAAACGTTAGAGACTTACTAAGAATCGCGAGTGGAGAAGAAAACACGAAGAAACTTCGGAGAACGGAGGACAAGTCGTCGTCGGAGAGAGAGAATCGCTCTTGGGAGGGAGAAATCACCGAGAGAGGGAATTCACACAGAGGAAAATCGTTACTTGCTGGAGAAGAAGAGGAGTTAATGTTTTTAATATAATTTTTGCTTGTCAAATTACCATACCGCCCTTCCTTTGATTTTCTATTTGTTTCATCTTTTGTTTCGTTATCTAGCTAACGATTCAGTTTCTCCAGACTTCTTTATTTCGCCAATAAATCCAACTTATTACTAGGGTTCCATTAAAACTGTCCGTACACAAAACGAACCATGTTTACTATTTTTACCATAACGTCCTTTATATTACAATAAACATAATTATCATAAAATTAGCGTTACAACTCCTAAAATTCCCAAACTTTTCTAAAATCCATATTAATTATTAGGATCGTAATAATACTTTCTTTTTACAAAACTGATTTAATTTGGTATAATTACAAAAATACCATTATATATATAATTACAAAATCCCGTAAAGAATCGGGTGTTACATTCCATCCACCTTATTTAAAATTTTGTCCTCAAAATTTGATCATACAAACAACTCAGGATATTTAGCAATCATATCCTGCTATCGCTCCCAAGTAGCTTCTTCCACCTCGTGGTTCCGCCATAAGACTTTGATTAGTGGAATTTCTTTGTTGCGCAATACCTTGATGGAAGACTCTAAGATACGTACAGGCTTCTCCACATAAGTCAAGGTAGGCTGTACCTCGATTTCTATTTCCTCCACAACATGCGATGGATCGCGCAAACACTTTCGAAGCATGGACACATGAAATACATTGTGGATGCCTTCCATTGAAGCCGAAAGCTGTAGTTGATACGCCATCTTCCCGATCTTCTTCAAAATAGGGAAGGGTCCCACATATCGAGGGTTTAGCTTGCCCTTCCTTCCGAATCGCATTACACCTTTAAACAGAGAAACCTTCAAATAAACCTCATCACCCTCTTCAAATTCCAGTTCTCTCCGTCTCGTGTCAGTATAGCTCTTCTGTCGACTCTGAGCTACCTCGATACGCTGTCGGATAACGGCAATCTTCTCCGCCGTTTGTTGTAGAATCTCAGGACCCACAATATTAGCTTCGCCAACCTCGTCCCAATATAACGGAGATCTATACCTTCGACCATACAAAGCCTCATACGGAGCCATACCGATGGTAGCCTGGAAGCTGTTGTTATAAGAGAACTCGATCAGTGGCCAAGTACCTGCTCCACGATCCCTGAAATTCCAACACACAAGCTCTGAGCATATCCTCCAGAATCTGATTCGTCCTCTCTTTCTGACCATCAGTCTGAGGATGAAATGTCGTGCTGAAATTTAGCTGAGTCCCCATAGCTTTGTGCAGACTCTTCCAAAACTTAGAAGTGAATCTCGGATCTCTGTTTGAGACAATAGAAACTGGCACTCCATGCAGTCTAACAATCTCTTGCACATAAAGCTCGGCGAGCTGATCCATAGAAGACGTCATCTTCACAGATAAGAAGTGAGCCGACTTTGTCAATCGGTCCACAATCACCAAGATGTCGTCATGCCCTTTTGTCGTCCTCGGGAGCCCCACAATAAAATTCATGGAGATCTGCTCCCATTTCCACTCCGGAATCGGCAGTGGCTGTAATGTTTCGGCCGGCCTCTGGTGTTCCGCCTTAACCTGTTGACAAACTAAACAAGTTTCAACATATTTCGCAACTTCTCTCTTCATGTTTGGCCACCAGAAGTATTGTTTTAAATCCCGGTACATCTTGGTACTTCCCGGGTGCATAGAATAAGCTGAAGAATGTGCCTCGGCCAAAATCTCCTTCTTCAGTTCTTCGTCGTTAGGCACGTACCACCTATGCCTGAACTTTAGAATACCGTCGTCCGACAAGTTAAATTCAGACAAGTCTCCAGATGTCATGCTCAATCAAAGCTCCTCACACTCCATATCTTTCTGTTGAGCTTCACGTATCTTATCCAGAATAGTCGGCCTGAGAGAAATGTTGGTGAGCATACTGGACAAATCTGCCACTATCTCCACATCGAACCTCTCAATCTCAAACCGCAACGTAACTAACATTGCTGCAAGTGAAGGCTGACTCGCAGAAGGCATTCGACTCAAAGAATCAGCGACCTTGTTCGCCTTTCCTGGATGGTACTTAATCTCAAACTCATAGTCTTTGACGAACTCTAGCCACCTTCTCTGTCGCATATTCAGCTCCTTCTGCGTAAACAAATACTTCAAGCTCTTGTAGTCTGAAAATATCTCGCACTGCTGCCCATATAAATAATGTCTCCAAATCTTCAGTGCGAAAACCACGGCTGCTAACTCTAGGTCGTGCGTAGGATAATTCTGCTCATACGGCTTCAACTGCCGAGAAGCATAAGAAATAACCTTTCCTTCCTGCATCAATACACAACCAAGTCCAACTCCAGACGCATCACAGTAAATACTGAATTTATTACCTTCAACAGGTAGTGTTAGAACTGGAGCTGTGGTCAACTTCTGCTTCAATTCCATAAAACTGTTGTCACAAGCAGCCGACCATATAAACTTTTCATTCATTCGAGTCAAGCGTGAGAGAGGAACTGCAATCTTCGAGAACCCCTCTATGAACTTCCGATAATAGCCAGCCAACCCGAGAAATCCACGTACCTCTCGCACGTTCTTAGACTGTGGCCAATCCCTGACCACCTGAATTTTGCTCGGATCGACAGAAACCCCTTCTTTTGATATAATATGGCCAAGAAAACTGACCCTATCCAACCAAAACTCACATTAGGAGAACATCGGATATAGATGGTCTCGTTGCAAAATTCCTAGAACAATCCGTAACTGCTCTTCATCCTCCTCCTTCGTCTTAGAATAAATCAAAATGTCGTCGATGAAAACTACAACGATCTTGTCTAGATAATCCTTGAAGACGCGGTTCATCAAATTCATAAACGCTGCAGGGGCATTAGTAAGTCCAAAAGACATAACAAGGAACTCATAATGCCCGTACCTCGTTCGGAACGACGTTTTCTAAACATCTTCCTTCCGGACCTTCAACTGATAGTAACCCGAGCGTAGGTCGATCCTGGAAAACACTCGAGCACCTTGCAGCTAATCAAACAAATCATCTATCTGAGGTAGTGGATACTTATTCTTCACTGTAAGCTTATTCAGCTCCCTATAATCCACACACATTCTGAGGGTCCCATCTTTCTTCTTGACAAATAGAACGGGCGCACCCCAGGGTGAAAAGCTGGGTCGGATGAAACTCTTATCTAGCAAATCCTCAAGCTGAGTTTTCAACTCTCTCAATTCAGCAGGCGTCAATCTATATGGATTCTTAGACACTGGCGCGGAGCTCGAATATACATCAATGATAAATTCGATCTCCTTGTCCGGCGGTAATCCAGGAAGATCCTCAAGGAATATTTCAGAGAATTCTCTAACTATAGGAATGTCACTCGGTTTTACTCCGCTGAGCAACTGAGTATCAATTACTGTAGCCAAATAAATAGAGCACTCACCTTTAAACTTCTCGTTGACCTTCATGGAATAGGAAATAGGCGATCCACTCAATCTGTTCATCGGCTGATAAGAAAACTCGGCTTTACTCGGGGGTTGAAAAGCCACAATCCCGGATCGACAATCGATGGTGGCGAAGTGCTGCGATAGCCAGTCCATCCCTAAGATAAGATCGTAGATCTCTATGCCCATAACAATCGCACTATATTCGCATTCTACTAACTCAGACGCCAACCCCAATCTAGAAAATACTGCTACGCCCATAATCAAAACAGTACCTGCTATCACTGAGGGCTGAGCCTCGTCGTCAATATCACCAGGCTCAATAAAGGCAAATATTCTCGGGGTCACTCTTCTTTGATTGGTAGCCGCCCTTGGAAAGTTATGAGCAAAATGGCCGACCTCTCCACATCTGTAACAATTGTTCGTGCCCAATCGACAGGCGCCGTAGTGTTCCTTCTGGCACTTAGAACAACAAGCTTCTGAGTAGCCCCTTGGACTTGCTTCCCCTTGCCTTGATCGCCTTTACCATCGTAGGGCCTTTTTGCACCCCTCTGCTGTTGTTGTGGCTGTCCCTTCGGTTGCCAGGCCCTATTCTGAGGCCGTGGCTGTATCTCCCGAAAGAACCCTCTAGCTGGCTCTCTCGGTTTGGCATAACTCTGATCAACAGCCTCAATCTCAAGTGCCCTGGCCACAATATCATCGTAGGACACATTCTGCACCCCTGATACGGTAAGACTCCTCCGAATTTCTTGACCAAGTCCCTGCATAAATCTGCGTACTTTGTCCTCATTAACACTGACCTAACGTGGCGCGAATCGGGACAGGGCCTCAAACCTTCTCACATACTCAGCAATCGAACCAACCTGCCACAGTTGCATGAACTCTACCATCTTTGCCTCCCGCGTTGTATGGCTGAAGTACTTGTCATAAAACACCATTCTGAACCGTTCCTAACTCATAGTCGTCACATCGGTGGTTGCCTTGATGGAATCCCATCAGAATCGAGCATCTAGTGCTAAGTGGTAACTTACCAACGCAACCTTCTCTCCGTCCTCAATGCTTGTGTAGGCCAGCATGTCCTCCGTGGTTCGAATCCACTCCGTAGCTGAAGAGGGATCCGTAGATTGCCCGTTGAACACGGGAGGTTGGAGCTTCTGGAATCTCTCCATCCCTCGATTACTAGGAGTCGCTGTCTCCCAAGCTTTAGCACCTTCACGGTCTATTAGGGTGCCCAGCTACTGGGACCGTCTCTCCATTTGTTGGGCCTGTCGCTCCATATGTTGGGACTGTTGGGCAATAAAATCCTTAAGGTGGTCTATCGTATCGTCTCTATCATCTCGGTCATTTCCTCGACACATCATATATCTATAACTCCTATAAAGGTTAAAAGCAAATAACTCTAAGAAATCAAAATCAAATAAAACTTTTAAACATACTTACAGTTGAGAAAGGATGTCCGCGTAGTGGCTATGCAGTCGAGCAGTCTACAGAACCGTTTTTAAAACCCGGGGGCTCTGATACCATTAGTTGTAGCGACCCTATTACTGTATCCTTATTTTCTCATATTATTTTTTTTTATCTTTATAAACTTTGTAATGTGTGAGCGGAATTTAAATCGAAATCGAAATCGTTAACATTGTTTAGAAAATTGTTTAAAACAAATCTCAAAACCAATTAAATAAAACAATTAATGCATATAAAACAAAACATTAAAGCTGGAGGGCAAAAGGGACAATTGTCCCCTGCATATATAGGGGCGATCGATCGCCCATATCAGGCGATCGATCGCCGGTTTAGAAAACAGAGGGGCGATCATTCGCCCCTCACTGTGGCGTTCGATCGCCCCTTTGGGCGATCGATCGCCACGCTCCTTGGATTTTTCCAAGGAGTGGCGATCCTTTATGGCGATCAATCGCCCCTCTTGGCGATCGATCGCCAAGTTCCCTGGAAATCCAATTTCTAGAGAACTTGCATCGCTCCCTTTCCTTCCCTTTCATCTTCATCAATTATCCCTAACACATTTCATCATAACATACACTTTTACCACATAAAATTCACACTCAACCAATTACCCAAACCAACTCAAACACTTGTAACGCATAACCAAATTTCATAAAAACGAACCGCGTGGTTCCGTTGAAAAAATCGAACGTATCCCTATAATAGAAACTATCCAGCAGTTCCAGTATATCATTGATAAAATACTTTTCAAAGCAGTTTATAAAATAGGTTACCAAAACATGAAACATAAACTTATCAACTAACCAGATTCCAAGCATCCTAATATGTTCAATCTATACAATTTCTCCTATCATTCTATCTATCAAATCCCAAACACATACTTAGTCCCTCCCCACAGGTCAAAAGGCGCATCGACTGCCCAGCGCACTCCCACAGGCCATCCTCCATCAACTGCATCATTCCTCAGGTGGAAGGATCTCGTCCTCACCTTGCTCAATGTCACCTACACCATAAAGACACCTATGAGATAAAAATCTCAGTAAATTCTACGTCAATGCCTATGCATGATCATGTATGCTCAATGCTATAAAAACTGTCCATGTCATTTTATATATCAGTATATGGTTATCGGAAACGCTCGAAAGATAGATGGGGCACGTCAAGCGAATAGACAGCCCACACCATCTGAAGGAAAGAAAACCCGCTCACCACAGAACGCCAGGTCTGAACCTCATCCCCGATAACCCCATGCCATGGTTGTTTACGGTGATACTTTACTTGCCTTTACATGCATATTCTTTTCATGAAATCCATGTATAAATTCATTTTCATGACGTTTTGAAACCATGATGCATGAACAGTTCAATATAAACATAAATATACATAACGAGCATATCATCAAGACACTACAAATACCATCAAAACACTCACAACAATCAACCTATAAAACAACCGAACATAAACTACCCCACCAAAATAATTAGAGATAACAATGACCAACATACAAAAACAAAGCACCAACGTAGCCTCAACACGATTTTCGACATATGGTGTAGGCCAATCGGCCACAGTAAGTCACGAGAACTTACCTCGTGCGCGTTGAACTTCAAGCTCCGTCCACGAGCGTTGTTCACCTAAGCAATTTCACAACAGTTATCGTTAAAATGCGTTTGAACCATTAACGTCCAAATTAACGAAATCCTTAACTAAGATAAATTCTAAAATTCTAACTTAACCAATCTAGGTATTTTAATAACAATTAACTCTCGATACCTCAAAACCACTATTAACGAGTTTTTCCAAAAACCCCTAAAATTATCAAACTTTAACATTTCTCACAAATCGATTTAACTTCGTCCAATAACGTTCAATACGTCCATTATATCCACAACTACGGTAAACCTATCAATTCAAAACCCCAAATCACATTTTTAACAAAAACCCTGAACGAAACCCTAACCGTTTTAACCCTTAGAAATCGAGAACTAAAGCCGGGAAACGTTAGAGACTTACTAAGAATCGCGGGTGGAGAAGAAAACATGAAAAAACTTTGGAGAACGGAGGACGAGTCGTCGTCGGAGAGGGAGAATCGCTCGCGGGAGGGAGAAATCGCCGAGAGAGGGAATTCACACAGAGGAAAATCGTGACTTGCTGGAGAAGAAGAGGAGTTAATGTTTTTAATATAATTTTGGCTTGTCAAATTACCATACCGCCCTTCCTTTGATTTTCTATTTGTTTCGTCCTTTGTTTCGTTATCTAGCTAACGATTCAGTTTCTCCAGACTTCTTTATTTCGCCAATAAATCCAACTTATTACTAGGGTTCTATTAAAACTATCCGTACACCAAACGAACCACGTTTACTATTTTTACCATAACGTCCTTTATATTACGATAAACGTAATTCTCGTAAAATTAGAGTTACAACTCCTAAAATTCTCGAAATTTTCTTAAAATCCATATTAATTATTAGGATCGTAATAATGTTTTCTTTTTACGAAACCGATTTAATTTGACATAATTACAAAAATGCCATTATATATATAATTACAAAATCCCGTAAAGAATCGGGTGTTACACAAAGGGAAAACAGAACACATCTACCGCTGAATAGTTTCAGCGGTAGAAATAGAGACAAAATAGTCTCGGCGGTAGAAACGGGAATAGAAGACATCCACCGATAAACAGTGTCAGCCGAGTGACACGTCGACTTCTCGCATCTACCGTTCACATCCACCGCTCACATCTGCCAACGACACGTCGACTACTCTAATCTACCGCTCAACTGTAACACTCGACTCTATCACCCAACATCTACCGGTGAACAGTACACTCAACATCCACCGATAGACAACATCTACTGATAGACAACATCTACCGGTGACCAGTAACACTCAACATCTACCGATAGACAACATCCACCGATAGACGGTAACACTCTAAACAAACAGACAACTCTGACTACTAAAAGGACTTGCAAATTTGACAGCAACCATTCAACACAACCTGAATCCATAAAATTGTTCAAAATCTAGAAAGAAGAACTACAGTTAAAACCAACATGTTTTCATAATCAAAAATCTCAAAACGTATTAAAACATTAAAATTATCACTGTCATTAAAATTCTCAGCACACTTAACAAAACAATTGTCCACTAAGACTTCACATACTGACATTTGTTAAAACGCCTCATCAGTGCACCAAATCACGGCATAGATGTGCTCCATCAACTTCGCCTATTCTTTTGTAAACTCAGAGAATTCACCTTCAGTTACTTCAGCACCTACATCACAAAACTCATCTATTAGCCTAATGCTAAATAAGTAGAGCAAATATGAATGAAATACTAAATTCATAAATCCTAATCATGCAGTTTCTACTTTCACATCTCAGTTGCATTTGTGTTCGTTCTCTGATATGATCCTGCTGTTCGATGGGAAGTGGATCAGTTTTTCCAAGGTCATAACATCCTCTTCTTGATTAAGGGGCGGATTAGTTCTCTTAACAGCTGATTCAAACTACTCATGTCTTACCATGCCATTACATGTAAATTCATTTTCATACTGATTCAATAAAACATGATGCATGACATACTGAAAACATTCAAGCAAGCATAAACTTACTATTTTGTGATGTAGACCCGAAGGCACACACATACTCAACTTACCTGGTTTTCCTAAGAGATTCCTGGTTGTAAGCTACTTCAAGAGTTGGCTCACCTAAAACATAAGCATAACATTACTTAACTTCATTCTAAACTATCCAGAAATCTAAGGAAACTAGTTGGAAGCTCAGTTCCTTGAGCGTTCCCGATTTATCACCAAAACCCGAACTCAACTCCTACTCTCAACATTCTCAAAATACGCACCTACAACCTTCTCTATTACCTATAATCACTAAAACAACGAGAGATCGAAGTAAAACTCACCTAAGTCGAAGAAGAATCGGAGGGGTAAATGCTGGAGAAGAATCTGCTCTGCTGAGCTGAGCTGAATGCCGAATGGGGAAATGAGGAACAGTGGCGGCTAAACCTTCATTAAACTCCCCATTTATAACACTTGCTTCACAATTACTCAAATGTCCTTGGTTAACCCACTTTAACCTATTTACGCAACCAATCAAATTTACTTAATTCTATAAAATATGAGTCACAAAAATGTTACTAATAAAAATCAAGGCTGACAATTACCGGTTGCTACAATGACAATTGTTTTGTGGGTATACGTAGGAAGAGAAAGGAGGTGAAATAAAGAAAAATGAAATATGAAAGAATAAAAGAGAAGAGAGGGGTAGGTGTAGGGGTGTGCAAAATCGAACCGGAACCGATGAACCAAACTAGAACCGGTGAAATCGGTTCGGTTCAGATTAGTTTTGAGCATTTGGAAACTAAACTTCGGATTGGTTTTGTAGGAACCGACTTTTTAGGTTTGGTTATCGGTTTGGATCAGTCAAAACTGATAGAAACCGAACCGAACCGTTCACTCAGTTAACCAAGCACACAACATCAATTTTCCAACCGTTTCTCCACAATTCCATACACAAAAACTAGTACTATCACCAGATCAAAATACCTAATATTCTAAAATTAGAGATCTAAATCAAAATCCCACAATTAAGTCCAAATAGAAGAAAACAGAAGCGAAAGGAAACTGGTGAAGTTTAAAACCTGAAAAGAATCACAGAAGCGAGAAGAGGAAAAAAGGCCCTCAATCTCTTCACGCCAGGTTACAAGTAAAGAACTAGGGGTCCAAATTTGAAGCGTTTAAATCCACAGAAACATGTAGAGCTCTCTCTTTTCTCAAAGAAATCCAGAGAAACGTATTCTTACAGAAAAAGCAAGTAGAGAGAGAGAGAGAGAGAGAGAGAGAGAGAGAGAGAGTAAACACGAGTGTAGGAGAGGGAAGGCAATAGTAATAACGAGTAAGAAGTGGACAAGTGGCAAGAAATTTGTTCGTTTATGAAAAAGTATAAAATATAGGACATTAAAAGAAGAGACTTTTCTTGCAATTGGATTGATATTATTTAGCAATTACAAGTGCATGTCTTGAATGACATAATCAGTAATTAGTAGATTCATTTATATACAACATTTATATTTAATTTGTACTTTTGTTATAATATTATGCGATATTGAGAAAATCATTTTTTTTTTATTTGGGTATATTTTTTTTGGAATATATATAATATATTTTATATTATTTAAATTTTTTGAAAATAGGTTGTAGAATCGAAACCGAACCGGAATCGAAACCGAAACTTTCGGTTAGGTTTCAATCGGTTAAACGACCAATTTCAGTTCGGTTAATCTGAAACCGAATGGTGATGGTTCGGTTTGGTTCCTCTCCAAAACCGAACCGAACCGAACCGCATTTTACACACCCCTAGGTAGGTGGCTGTCTTTGGTTTTCACGTGAGAGAGAAGAGAAATTAAAGAAAGAGGGAGAGAGAAACATAAAGGAAAACAGAGAAACAGAGAGCCGACGAGGAGAAAAACCCGCGAGGGAGAAGAGGGAAAAGGAAAGAGGAGACATTAGAATCGTCAATCTATCTTTTAGGGTAAAGTGATCAACGTGTTGAGAGGATCGTTTTGGCGTAGAAATCGTTGAAATCTGTGGAGATTTTGAGAAAATAGGAGAAATCGACATAAAATAAATATCTCTATCGATTAGAATAGTTAGATAAAACTTTATTACCTTGATATGTGGAGATAGATTTCAATTACTGTCTTATATCTGGATATGATAGATTTGATTGGAATGATGGAAGTGAAATTGGGTGTTGAAGTGATTAAAATGATATTGTTTTTATGAAAAACGATGTTTCAAATATTTTATTAAAATATTCAATGCTAATGTGTTGAAAACGTTTATTTACGTTGCATTGGGCATTGATTTTAAATGTCAATTACATTGAACTGAGCATATTGAATTTTAAATATCAAATTCATGGGTGAGTGCGTGTTTTCTACATGCATAGCATTGCTTTATAAATATTTTTAAAGTATGCATTTAGGAAGGAGGGAGAAAGAATGATGTGGTAACATAAGAACCCATTGACCTGGTCTCGCCTCTTAGTGTGCGATAAGTATGACTATGTGTAACACCCGAAAAATTTTAATAACATGCATAGCCTTAGATTAGTTATGAGGGGGGGAGTATAAATGTTATTAAGGATTTAGTTACATATAGAAAAGAGAGAGTGATTTTGGAAGAGGAAATTGTGAGAAAACCTAGATTTAAGTATTAGAAACTTTTGTTGAGTTAAACTTTATATAATGAAAATGCTAAGTGAACAAAAAGTGAAAGAAATGAGGTCTTTCACGTTGAAGTTAAGAGAGTATAGAGGGGAGGCAATTTTGGTAAAATTAAAGAAGTGTTTGGAAAAAAGTATTGGTTGAAAAGTCAAAATGGTGTATGTTGAAAAGTCAAAGGAAAAATTTAATGAATTGGAATTAAGAAAAAATTAAAATGTGGGGTTTTAGATGTCATTCACGTTGAAGGGAGAAGCTTTAATAAAGATGGGGATTTTTTTGTAAATTATGAAAATTAGGTGGAGGAGAATTAAAAGTTGAAAAGGTGTTTTATAAATTAGGAAGATTAAGTGTTAAAAAGGCAAAAATCACTTTCTTCTTCCTCTTCCTCTCCACGCCAAGCTCAGCCACCATTTGAGAGTTTCATCCTCCATTTTCATCAAGCTTTTCAAGAGTTTAAGGTATAAAATTAAGTGGGTTTTTGGTTTATTACAATTAGATGTTGGTTTTTAGAGATTTTAAGGTATTTTGGAGAGATTTGGTTAGGGTTTGGAAAACCCTAACCATGAATTTCGAATTTCTCTTACAAATTCTTGTTTTCTTTCTAAATTTGGTGTTTTAGTTGTTGAATGGATTAGTTTAGGTTGTTTGGGTGGTTAAATTAATGATTTGAATTGAATTAGAGAAAAACCGGTTTTTAACATATAGGTCACCGGTTCTGGTCTGAGCATTTCGGTTTGGCCAAGTTGTTTATTTGGTTAATTTGAGTGCTTTAATGGATAGTAGACGTGTAGAGGTTTTCGAATTAGGGTGGCACGTCAAAATCCGTTGTAAAACGAGAAAGTTATGGCCGTTTGAATTTGGACGGTAGAATTTGCATAAAAATCGGGTTTGAGTGTTTAGGTTGAAAAGTTTGTGTTTGTTTGGTTTAGTTGATTTCTTTGGAATTCCCTAGGATGTTACTAAGTTAAGTCTCCGTTATTTCAGGAGGGTCCCTGCAAGGGATGCATTGCACTAGTCAGTCTTAGCGAGTAGAGTTGCCTCGCCGGGGAGTAGTGCTCGTGGAGCACCTCGGGAGAGTCTCTACAAGAGTTGTGTTGTGATACTGATACAGAGTAGGGCTGCCTTGCTGGGGAAGTAGTGTTCGCGGAGAAATCTCGGGAGGGTCCCGGCAAGGGATGCATTTGCACTAGTCGTCTTAGCGAGTAGAAGTTTGCCTCGACGGGAGAGTAGGTTGTGACAGGCCCGCAACCAACCCGATCGGGAATCCGAGAACCGAGGCCGTCCATCGAGGACATTTAACAGAAACGGGACTATTTTTTTTTTTTTTTTTTAAACAAACAGAAAACAGACTGAACTTTTAAGAGTAAAACCTAACGCTAACAGAGAGGAAAAACATTTCCGAGATTGGAGAAAAAGGAAGGAAAGATGAAAAATGTGAACAGTGACCGGTGGATGAAAAATGTGAACAGTGACCGGATGATGAAAATTGTGAACAGTGACCGGATGATGAAAAATGTGAACAGTGACCGGATGATGAAAATTGTGAACAGTGACCGGATGATGAAAATTGTGAACAGTGACCGGATGATGAAAATTGTGAACAGTGACCGGTGGATGAAAAATGTGAACAGTGACCGGATGATGAAAATTGTGAACAGTGACCGGATGATGAAAATTGTGAACAGTGACCGGATGATGAAAAATGTGAACAGTGACCGGATGATGAAAATTGTGAACAGTGACCGGATGATGAAAATTGTGAACAGTGACCGGATGATGAAAAATGTGAACAGTAACCGGATGATGAAAATTGTGAACAGTGACCGGATGATGAAAATTGTGAACAGTGACCGGATGATGAAAATTGTGAACAGTGACCGGATGATGAAAATTGTGAACAGTGACCGGATGATGAAAAATGTGAACAGTGACCGGATGATGAAAATTGTGAACAGTGACCGGTGGATGAAAAATGTGAACAGTAACGGATGATGAAAATTGTGAACAGTGACCGGATGATGAAAAATGTGAACAGTGACCGGATGATGAAAAATGTGAACAGTGACCGGTGGATGAAAAATGTGAACAGTGACCGGATGATGAAAATTGTGAACAGTGACCGGTGGATGAAAAATGTGAACAGTGACCGGATGATGAAAAATGTGAACAGTGACCGGATGATGAAAATTGTGAACAGTGACCGGTGGATGAAAAATGTGAACAGTGACCGGATGATGAAAAATGTGAACAGTGACCGGATGATGAAAATTGTGAACAGTGACCGGTGGATGAAAAATGTGAACAGTAACCGGATGATGAAAAATGTGAACAGTGACCGGATGATGAAAATTGTGAACAGTGACCGGATGATGAAAATTGTGAACAGTGACCGGATGATGAAAAATGTGAACAGTGACCGGATGATGAAAATTGTGAACAGTGACCGGTGGATGAAAAATGTGAACAGTGACCGGATGATGAAAATTGTGAACAGTGACCGGTGGATGAAAAATGTGAACAGTGACCGGTGGATGAAAAATGTGAACAGTGACCGGATGATGAAAAATGTGAACAGTGACCGGATGATGAAAATTGTGAACAGTGACCGGATGATGAAAAATGTGAACAGTGACCGGATGATGAAAATTGTGAACAGTGACCGGATGATGAAAATTGTGAACAGTGACCGGTGGATGAAAAATGTGAACAGTGACGGATGATGAAAATTGTGAACAGTGACCGGTGGATGAAAAATGTGAACAGTGACCGGATGATGAAAATTGTGAACAGTGACCGGATGATGAAAAATGTGAACAGTGACCGGTGGATGAAAAATGTGAACAGTGACCGGATGATGAAAAATGTGAACAGTAACGGATGATGAAAAATGTGAACAGTGACCGGATGATGAAAATTGTGAACAGTGACCGGATGATGAAAAATGTGAACAGTGACCGGATGATGAAAAATGTGAACAGTAACCGGATGATGAAAAATGTGAACAGTGACCGGATGATGAAAAATGTGAACAGTGACCGGATGATGAAAAATGTGAACAGTGACCGGTGGATGAAAAATGTGAACAGTGACCGGATGATGAAAAATGTGAACAGTGACCGGTGGATGAAAAATGTGAACAGTGACCGGTGGATGAAAAATGTGAACAGTGACGGATGATGAAAAATGTGAACAGTGACCGGATGATGAAAATTGTGAACAGTGACCGGTGGATGAAAAATGTGAACAGTGACCGGATGATGAAAAATGTGAACAGTGACCGGATGATGAAAATTGTGAACAGTGACCGGATGATGAAAAATGTGAACAGTGACCGGATGATGAAAAATGTGAACAGTAACGGATGATGAAAATTGTGAACAGTGACCGGATGATGAAAAATGTGAACAGTGACCGGATGATGAAAAATGTGAACAGTGACCGGTGGATGAAAAATGTGAACAGTGACCGGTGGATGAAAAATGTGAACAGTGACCGGTGGATGAAAAATGTGAACAGTAACGGATGATGAAAAATGTGAACAGTGACCGGATGATGAAAATTGTGAACAGTGACCGGTGGATGAAAAATGTGAACAGTAACCGGATGATGAAAAATGTGAACAGTGACCGGATGATGAAAAATGTGAACAGTGACCGGATGATGAAAAATGTGAACAGTGACCGGTGGATGAAAAATGTGAACAGTAACCGGATGATGAAAAATGTGAACAGTGACCGGATGATGAAAATTGTGAACAGTGACCGGATGATGAAAAATGTGAACAGTAACGGATGATGAAAAATGTGAACAGTGACCGGATGATGAAAAATGTGAACAGTGACCGGATGATGAAAAATGTGAACAGTGACCGGTGGATGAAAAATGTGAACAGTAACGGATGATGAAAAATGTGAACAGTGACGGCCGGATGATGAAAAATTGTGAACAGTGACCGGATGGATGAAAATGTGAACAGTGACCGGATGAATAAAACTTAAAAGACAAAACTGGCAACTTTTAACATGATTACATGAAAACAGAAGTTGTGGAAACAGAATGTATGAAAACTTCAAACTTCAGAAAACGATTCAAAACATGATTTTGAACATATCGGGAAAAACACGACGGAATTTTAAGGAAAAACAAATTACATGGATGGCTCTAACATGATAGAAACTTAAGGAAAAATCACACTACATGGATAGCTCTAAAACCAGAAACTGTCCATGCACAGACTAACAGAAAATATTCCAAACAAATTCCAGAATACTTCAAAACATAGTTCAACTGTCAAATACAGAGGTTTTAAACATCAATACAGGTTTCCATACATCGTTTTACAAACCACAAAGTAGTACAGAACTGGACCTACATTTTAAATGTTTTAAAATTTCAAAAGCTATACAATATTGGACATAACTTCAGAAAACACATTCTCACAGGATTAACTCTTGTCTGACTGCAGCAGCCAAACCCCGTGAGCTCTATCCATCAACTACATTAGCTCGTCATTTTGAGGCACAAGGTCCTCATTTAGAGTATCCGTACCTACAACATGAAGTTCATCTATGAGCCTAGAGCTCAGTAAGGACATACTAGAATGCAGTGTGCATATGCTATGCATGAACATTTTCAAATACATGAACATTACATTTCATTACATTACGTTTCACTGGACAGGAAGGTATAAGTGGGCAGAGGAGCTGGCGCAACAGGAGTACATGCCACAATAGGACATAACAGGAGTACATGACAGGATGCCAGTCCTCATCCACACTTAACCATACATTTCATTACAGGTTTTATCTTACTTAACTTCAAACCGTGTACAGAAAACATTTTCATGACTTTCAGAGAAAAAGTGTATGCATGAACATTCATAGACAGGCGACAGAATAATAAGCAGAATATAAAACAGAATACACTTAACCTAAACATAACCTATGGTTTAACTACCCAACAGAAATCCCGACAACATAAACCTAGTACCTCCGTGTTGTAGGGCCTTAAGGGCCAAACCTAAACGTATGAACTTACCTGTTGTCCGAAATGCAGCAAGCTATGCGCGGACAACAACGTTGGTTCGCGAACCTATAGCATGCATAAACGGACATTAACCCTAAACATCACGAAACTAGCAAATGAATAAACAAAAAAAATCGTTTTCTATCTAAGATGATTACCTTAGACCGAAAAGCAGGAGGAAAATCAGAGAAGGAAGAAACTCCTTGCGTTGGTTTTCTTTAACCGAAAGAGAGAAGCAGAGATGAAAATGAGAGAGAGCAGAGAGGGAAAATGTCTCACGTAGGAGGAAGAGAAGGAAATGGGATACATGGCTTGTCTTCTTCCACAAGTTTGCCAAGTGTCAATCATCCATTTGATTTCTCCCACCAACCTTAATTTCTTCCTAATTTGCCCTTCCATTGGTTTTTAACTAAAACATTATTTAGTTAATCGATTCGGTCTCACGAATCACCCTCGTTCGATTAAACACGTCGACAATTTTATTAAAAACAATCATTGCATTAATATCGGAGAAATTACGCTTACATATTTGGGGAATTATTACATAGGCAAAATGCCGGGTGTTACAGTAGTGCTCGTGGAGCACCTCAGGAGGCTCTCTACAAGAGTTGTGTTGTAATACTGATACCGAGTAGGGCTGCCTTGCCAGGGAGTAGTGTTCGTGGAGCACCTCGGGAGGGTCCCTGCAAGGGATGCATTGCACTAGTCAGTCTTAGCGAGTAGAGTTGCCTTGCCGGGGAGTAGTGCTCGTGGAGCACCTCGGGAGGGTCTCTACAAAAGTTGTGTTGTGATACTGATACCTTGTAGGGCTGCCTTGTCAGGGAGTAGTGCTCGTGGAGCACCTCGGGAGGGTCTCTATGAATGATGCACGGGTAAAAGATTAATAAAAGGAGAATGTAATGGAGACCAATCTAGAGTGTAGAAGTTGCATTTTGTTTAGTTGCATTTGTTATCCTTACTTGCTAAGCGTAAGCTTACGTGTGTGTGTGTGTTCTGTGGTGTAGGTGACGGAGCATTTGCTGGTGAGCTTGAGAGTAAGGAACAGGACTAGGGGCAGTCGGAGATCCACGGAGCTCGCCGGTGCAGGCCATTTGTCGGGGGGCTTCGACCTGATTCTTGGGGGTGTGTGGTTGTTGGGATTGGATATTTGGTGGTTAGTTTTGTATATTTTGTGTATATTTTGGTTAGTTGGTTAGGCTGGATTGGTATATATAGAATTGGGTGATATTGGTGTGGTTTATGGTTGATTTTGTGAGAGTTGTTTAGTGTAGATAATTGTGGATTTATTCTGGAGTAAATTGGGTTTGAATTGTGGCTTTAAATGTTGTATGTTTTTCAGGTTTATTGTCGATTTTTGTTAAAAAGTGAATAACATCGGGTTCATTTATTTTAACGTTTTTACTAATATTTTTTGGAGTCGAGATTTTAATGAAAATTATTTTAAATTATATTTTAAACGCGGGATTTGTTAGCAAAGTAGCGCACCAAGCCAGGGTGGGTTCAGGGGCGTTACAAGTTGGTATCAGAGCTTTAGAGGTTGAGTCGTTCAAACGATTACCCGACAATGTCGGCCGCCGTGCAACGTGCTTCACCGACTGTAAGTATTTCTTTACCTTTAGTTAGTTAGCCGAGATTATATTTTTTTAGCCTTGTTCAGGATTAGAACGAAAATCTTGAAAGTACCGTGACAACTTCGGTGGATCCCATTAGCCAACTTATAGACGTAATGAACCTATGGTTCGAATAGCTAGGAATTTATTTGAAAAGCGAAACAGACAAGGTAACATCCGTAGAATAGAGGATAGAGAGATTAGAGAATTTTAGGATGGGTTTCCCTTAGATAGATAGAATTGGGGCTTTTAGTAAACCCTTGAAGTTTTGAGGTACGATGAGTCATAGGAGAGCTTAAGGGTAAGTATATGTGGGCTAAATTGTAATGTGATACTTGTAATGTGATACTTAGGTTAGAGACATAGTTGTGTCGATTCTTAAGGATTGAGAATAACGAGTAGGCATACTGAGTTTTTGGGATTTTTAATCTAGGAAGAGTAAAAAACCTAAGGATTGAAAAGGAACAGACTTAGGAGTCCAGTGAGTAACAGACTTTGGTGACGCCTGAAATAGAAGTTGGACAAATTGAGTGTAAAGGACATAAATAGATAGTACTTTGAGTGAGTAGTTGATAGATTTAAATATTAAGAGCTGGACATACGATGATGGTGTTAGAACGGGTGGTAGAACGACCACTAAAAGGTCTTGATTGTTTGAGGAACATAGGTGAAAGGGGTGAGAGTGATAATTTAGAAATTAAGAATTTACGATAAAGTTCACTTATTTAGTTTTAGCGTTACGTGATTGAGGATACATGTAGAGTTTGGAATGAGTTAGGTATGTGGTTGATAGAGATAGAAATTGAAGCGACGAATTAGATGCATATAGTTCTAGAGAAAGAGCCTAGAGTTGAGATCTTAGTCAGAGGAGTTTGAGAGTTTAAATGATAGTTGCTTAGGTTAGCAGTAAGGAACGTGGGAGTAATTGAACTGTGGAATGCATAAAAGGATAATTTAAAACTTTGGAGGTTTGAGGTTGTAATGTAAGTGTTTGAAGAACATTGAATTAGAAAGGTAAGTGACTAAGTGAACTTGGCTTGAGGAAAAGTTAGGGTTGAAACTAAGTTAGAGGGAAGTTAGAGGAGTTGAGAGTATAAGTGATGAATGCTTAGTGGTAATTAATGGACATATGAATACTCGAGCTATGAGGTGCAAAGTTAGATGAAGTTGAAACTTTGGAGTTATAGGGATTGTATTTAGGGTATGGGTAATTGAGAGTTACCACGACAACCCAGAAGTTAAGAGGTTAGCATTGGAGTCAATAACGTTGGAGTCAAGAAGTTAGGAAATAACGAGGCCACAAATTTTGAGGACAAAATTTTTGTAAGGAGGGTGGATTGTAACACCCGAAAAATTTTAATAACGTTCATAGCCTTAGATTAGTTATGAGGGGGGAGTATAAATGTTATTAAGGATTTTGTTACATATAGAAAAGAGAGAGTGATTTTGGAAGAGGAAATTGTGAGAAAACCTAGATTTAAGTATTAGAAACTTTTGTTGAGTTAAACTTTATATAATGAAAATGATAAGTGAACAAAAAGTGAAAGAAATGAGGTCTTTCACGTTGAAGTTAAGAGAGTATAGAGGGGAGGCAATTTTGGTAAAATTAAAGAAGCGTTTGGAAAAAAATATTGGTTGAAAAGTCAAAATGGTGTATGTTGAAAAGTCAAAAGAAAAAATTAATGAATTGGAATTAAGAAAAAATTAAAAGGTGGGGTTTTAGATGTCATTCACGTTGAAGGGAGAAGCTTTAATAAAGGTGGGGATTTTTTTATAAATTATGAAAATTAGGTGAAAGAGAATTAAAAGTTGAAGAGGTGTTTTATAAATTAGGAGGATTAAGTGTTAAAAAGGCAAAAATCACTTTCTTCTTCCTCTTCCTCTCCACGCCAAGCTCAGCCACCATTTGAGAGTTTCATCCTCCATTTTCATCAAGCTTTTCAAGAGTTTAAGGTATAAAATTAAGTGGGTTTTTGGTTTATTACAATTAGATGTTGGTTTTTAGAGATCTTAAGGTGTTTTGGAGAGATTTGATTAGAGTTTGGAAAACCCTAACCATGAATTTCGAATTTCTCTTACAAATTCTTGTTTTCTTTCTAAACTTGGTGTTTTAGTTGTTGAATTGATTAGTTTAGGTTGTTTGGGTGGTTAAATTAAGGATTTGAATTGAATTAGAGAAAAACCGGTTTTTAACATATAGGTCACCGGTTCTGGTCTGAGCATTTCGGTTTGGCCAAGTTGTTTATTTGGTTAATTTGAGTGCTTCAATAGATAGTAGACGTGTAGAGGTTTCCGAATTGGGGTGGCACGTCAAAATCCGTTGTAAAACGAGAAAGTTATGGCCGTTTGAATTTGGACAGTAGAATTTGCATAAAAATCGGGTTTGAGTGTTTAGGTTGAAAAGTTTGTGTTTGTTTGGTTTAGTTGATTTCTTTGGAATTCCCTAGGATGTTACTAATTAAGTCTCCGTTATTTTAGGTGATCGAGCGTGTAAATTGGTTGGACGAAGTGAGCGAGAATGAACCGAGACACCAGGTAAGTAGAGGATTGTGTGTTTTGTTGCCTTTGGGCTTACACCACGGAACGGTAGGTTTGTTTGTTTGTTTGGTTATTTGATGGCTGTGTTTTATTTTATGTTGTGCATTGTGTGGCATGCGTCAGGGTTTAGAACCACGAAAAAAATGAGTTGTGAGCACGATTTTAATGAGTGAGCATTAAATGTATAAAGATAATGAGAAATGCATCGTGATCCCGAGTAGGGTTGCCTCGCCGGGGAGTAGTGCTCGTGGAGCACCTGGAGAGGGTCTTTGCAAGGGACGCAATGCACTAGGCAGTGTTAGCGAGTAGAGTTGCCTCGCCGGGGAGTAGTGATCATGGAGCACCTCGGGAGGGTCTCTACAAGAGTTGTGTTGTGATACTGATACCGAGTAGGGCTGCCTTGCCGGGGAGTAGTGTTCGTGGAGCACCTCGGGAGGGTCCCTGCAAGGGATGCATTGCACTAGTCAGTCTTAGCGAGTAGAGTTGCCTCGCCGGGGAGTAGTGCTCGTGGAGCACCTCGGGAGGGTCTCTACAAGAGTTGTGTTGTGATACTGATACCGAGTAGGGCTGCCTTGCTGGGGAGTAGTGTTCGTGGAGCACCTCGGGAGGGTCCCTGCAAGGGATGCATTGCACTAGTCAGTCTTAGCGAGTAGAGTTGCCTCGCCGGGGAGTAGTGCTCGTGGAGCACCTCGGGAGGGTCTCTACAAAAAGTTGTGTTGTGATACTGATACCGAGTAGGGCTGCCTTGCCGGGGAGTAGTGTTCGTGGAGCACCTCGGGAGGGTCCCTGCAAGGGATGCATTGCACTAGTCAGTCTTAGCGAGTAGAGTTGCCTCGTCGGGGAGTAGTGCTCGTGGAGCACCTCGGGAGGGTCTCTACAAGAGTTGTGTTGTGATACTGATACCGTTTAGGGCTGCCTTGTCGGGGAGTAGTGCTCGTGGAGCACCTCTGAAGGATCTCTATGAGGAGCCGTGATATTGAATAGAGCTGCTTCGCCGGGGAGTAGTGCTCGTGGAGCACCTCGGGAGGGTCTCTATGAATGATGCACGGGTAAAAGATTAATAAAAGGAGAATGTAATGGAAACAAGTCTAGAGTGTAGAAGTTGCATTTTGTTTAGTTGCATTTGTTATCCTTACTTGCTAAGCGTAAGCTTACGTGTGTGTGTGTGTGTTCTGTGGTGTAGGTGACGGAGCATTTGCTGGTGAGCTTGAGAGTAAGGAACAAGACTAGGGGCAGTCAGAGATCCACGGAGCTCGCCGATGCAGGCCATTTGTCGGGGCGCTTCGACCTGATTCTTGGGGGTGTGTGGTTGTTGGGATTGAATATTTGGTGGTTAGTTTTGTATATTTTGGTTAGTTGGTTAGGCTGGATTGGTATATATAGAATTGAGTGATACTGGTGTGGTTTATAGTTGATTTTGTGAGAGTTGTTTAGTGTAGATAATTGTGGATTTATTCTGGAGTAAATTGAGTTTGAATTGTGGCTTTAAATGTTGTCTATTTTTCAGGTTTTGGATTAGAAACTTTTAGGCGTTATATTGTCAGTTTTTGTTAAAAAGTCAATAACGTCGGGTTCATTTATTTTCATGTTTTTACTAATATTTTTGAAGTCGAGATTTTAATGAAAATTATTTTAAATTATATTTTAAACACTGGATTTGTTAGCAAAGTAGCGCACCGAGCCAGGGTGGGTTCGGGGGCGTTACACTATGAAAAGATTAGGAGCCTTACGTATAACGTCCTCATTGGGTTGAAAGTCCCTAAACCTCGCGGGACAGCAATGTGTGGGCCCTACAGCCCTACCGGTGAAAGCCCGGGAACGTATAGATGTGTGTGATGGTCATATGAGTTAATTAGAGTGGAATGCATTTTTGACATGTCAATTTGAATGTTAAAACTGCTATTTTGGAAACCTGTTCGAAAAGGTGTTTTTAAATTTTGCATTTTATTTGTAATTGCATAGAATTTATTTGATTACTAGAAATTGGTTTTAAACTATGATGAAATGGATTTTAAAAAGGTTTGAAATACTAACCACATGCATTTTTATATAGATGTCATGGATTTCAAATCAAAAACAATATTTGATTTAAGATGATTTCAAAATAATTATGATTAGGTAGAGGATGACGTATGAGCCTAGATAGTGTGGATAGGGTTTGGACTAACTGTTTTATTCGTTGGATTTATTTGCTGGGCCAATGACTCATTTCGTGGATAATTCTATTTTTTAGATATTGAGGACGTTTCCTAAGACAAGAAAGCAAAGTCAAGATAAAAAATACACAGAGACATAGGTTTGAGGTTTGTGGAAAGTCACTTGACGTGACTGTTGTGTAATTATATTTCGTTTATGCTTATGTTGTCCTTTGATGTAATGATGATGTAGATATTTCAAATTATGAAATATATGTTTTTTGTTGGATTGAATTGATGAGATCATAATTCAGGATGCTAGGTAAGATTGAATAGTCAACGTTCCCACTTAAGAAACTTCTGTATGTTTGAGTTGGAAGTCATGGTTTTCTTTGACCAGGTTCTCGTTTGAATTTTCCCACCTCAGAAATCCTAATCCGTCGGGATCCGGTACCGGGGGGGAGCGGGTCGGGTCCTAACAGAAAGGTATCAGAGCTATACTTAATAGTTCTAACTTGTCGGGGGAGGAAGTTAATAACTATGTTTAGAATGTCTCTTGTATTGTCTTGGTGGTGAATATTTATCTGATTAATATGTGATTTATTGTAAATGGACGGAGATGGATCTACAAGTGGGGAATGTTAATCGGCAGGATGAGACTGCAGAGATGCAACGAGCTATTATAGCTCTAATAGATATCGTGAATAGAAATGTTGCTCAGCAAAGCAACGAAAGCATTGAGAGTGCGGACCCGATTGAGGGGAGATGTGATTGATATTTTGCGATTTTAAAATTCAGAAAGTTAATTGTTTTTTGTTTTGGCAATGATTAAGTTATGGATTGTGAAGTTGATAAATTAATGGGATAGTGGTTTTGTTGAGAAATGAGTATTTTTTGTGAAAGTATTTTGATGTGTTTTGAAGGAGTTTTGTGATGTTTTGATGGATTGAGGATGAATTGGTTGAATTGGTTTAGAGTTTTAGTGGTTTTTGGAGGATTTTGTGGCGTGGCATTGAAATGAATGGATTGATGTTGGTTTTGATTGAATTATGGCTGCTTTTGGATTATGATGGGAAAAGATTTATGGTGTTCGATTGTGGATTGGTTGGATTTGTGGTTTGGGATGGAAAAAGTTTAGGTATTCAAATATGTTTGAGAGAACTCTACTAATTGAGCAAACAATCGAGGAGAGTGAAGATAAATGAGAAATTTGCAAATGAAATTTGAGGAAATTTTTCTGGAGAACTGGATTAGAAAGAAATTTCGAGATGAAATTTTCTTAACGAGGGGAGAATGTAACGGATTGAAATTTGTAGAACTCAATTATAATAGTATTTGAAAATATTTTGGTTGAAAGAGACATAAAATATACCGTGTATAAAATTGTATGGACAAAAAAATACGTTTAGAGGTGAAAATTTTGTGAATTGGGAAAAAAGAGAAAGAGTATGCAGAGCCGATCGATCGACCAGGGTAGGCGATCGATCGCCCAACGTATGATGATAAACGATCGCGGGCAGAGAGAACGCCGATCGATCGCCTGGAATGATCTATCGATCAACTGTTGTTTGGAGAAGCGAGGGATTTGGAGCAGAGGTCAGGCGATCGATTGGCTGGCAGGCAATCGATCGGCTGAGTATGGAATTGGAATACAAAGCAGGTGCCAATCGATCAGCTGAAGCATGACTGATCGATCGCCCTTGATAATTTTCGAGGATTAGGGGTGCCGATCGATTGGCTCAGACATGCCGATCGATCGCCCCATTAAAAAGTTTGAAATTTGATTTAAAATTTTAAATAATTACAAAAATTAAATTAAAATAAATTTAATTGAAATTAGATTAAAATTAAGCATGATTAATGATTAATTAAAATTAATTAAGTGGTAAATAATTAAAGAAAAAAAGAGAGAGAAGTGAAAAGGTGGTTAGGTTGCAATTGTTTTGTGGGTATAACTAGGAAGAAAGAGGAAGTGAAAGAAAGAAAAATGAAATGAGAAAGAATAAAAAAGAAGAGAGGGGTGGGTGGCTGCCCTTGGTTTTCACGTGAGAGAGGAGAGAAATTAGAGAGAGAGAGAGAGAGAGAGAGAGAGAGAGAGAAACAAAAAGGAAAACAGAGAGATGACGGGGAGAAAAACCCACGAGGGAGAAGAGGGAAAAGGGAAGAAGAGACGTTAGAATCGTCAATCCGTTCATTAGGGTAAAGTGATCAATGCATTGAGAGGATTGTTTTGACATAGAAATTGTTGAAATCGGTGGAGATTTCGGGAAAATAGTAGAAACCGACATACGGTAAATATCTCTAACGATTAAAATAGTTATATCGGACTTTATTACCTTGATAGGTGGAGATAGATTTCAATTATTGTCTTGGATCTGGATATGATAGATTTGATTGGAATTATGAAGTGAAATTGGGTGTTGAAGTGATTAAAATGATATTGTTTTTGTGAAAAACGATGTTTCAAATATTTTATTGAAATATTCAATGGTAATGTGTCGAAAACAGTTTATTTACGTTGCATTGGGAATTGATTTTAAATGTCAATTGCATTGCACTGAGTATATTAAATTTTAAATATCAAATTCATGGGTGAGTGCGTATTTTGTACATGCATAACATTGTTTTATAAATATTTTTAAAGCATGCATTTAGGAAGGAGAGAGAAGGAATGACGTGGTAACATAAGAACCCATTGACCTGATCTCGCCTCTTCAGTGTGCGATAAGTATGACTATGAAAAGATTAGAAGCCTTACGTATAACGTCTTCATTGGGTTGAAAGTCCCTAAACCTCGCGGGGCAGCAATGTGTGAGTCCTACAGTCCTACCGGCGAAAGCCCGGGAACGTGTAGGTGTGTGATGATCATATGAGTCAATTAGAGTGGAATGCATTTTTGACATGTCAATTTAAATGTTAAAACTGCTATTTTGGAAACATGTTCGAAAAGGTATTTTTAAATCTTGCATTTTATTTGTAATTGCATAGGATTTATTTGATTACTGGAAATTGGTTTTAAACTGTGATGAAGTGGATTTCAAAAGGGTTCGAAATACGAACCACATGCATTTTTATATAAATGTCATGGATTTCAAATCAAAAACAATATTTGACTTAAGATGATTTCAAAATAATCATGATTAGGCGGAGGATGACGTATGAGCCTAGATAGTGTGGATAGGGTTTGAGCTAACTGTTTTATTCGTTGGATTTATTTGCTGGGCCAATGGCTCATTTCGTAGATAATTCTATTTTTTAGATATCGAGTACGTTCACTAAGATAGGAAAACCAAGGCAAGATAAAAAATATACATAGGCATAGGTTTGGGGTTTATGGAAAAACCACCTGACGTAACTGTTGTGTAATGATATTTCGTTTACACTTCCGTTATCCTTTGATATAATGTATTGATGATGTGAATATTTCAAATTATGAAATATATGTTTTTTGTTAGATTGAATTGATAGCATCTTAATTCAGGATGCCAGGTAAGATTGAATGGTTAACGTTCCCACTTAGGGAACGTCTGTATGTTTGATTTGGAAGTCATGGTTTTCATTGACCAGGTTGTCGTTTGAATTTTCTCACCTTGGAAATCCTAATCCGTCGGGATCCGGTACGGGGGGGTGGGTCCTGACAAGTTGAGCCCCTACACTTAGTCGTTATAATTTTCACATGGCAGGTTGTCACATTTGAGTAATTTTTTATTTAACAAAATAAATATCAAACTTTGCACTTTGAACAAATTAAACATTGTTGTTTAGAGATGAAATTAGTTCGGGTTGAACCGGATAAACCAACCAAACAGATGATTTAGGTCCGCTTTGATTCGATTTAGATTTTGAAAAATCAATTTGGAACTGAAATGAGTGAAATCGAAGTTCTAAGTTTTTTTTTTCAAAAATTAATAGGAACCGAGCCAAAACAAAATTATTTTAAATAGCAACCACAACAAATTCACGAAAAAACATTTGCGTGGTTGTGAATTTTTGATTGATAGGTTTGTTTTAATGCAAAATGTTTGAAAAGGCCAAACCGTCCAAAACAAATCTCTATTTCCCTTAAGTTTGCCAATTAAAATTGAGCATATCATGACATGGATTGAAATCATTATATAGTATAATGTATTGTACTATTATGATTCACGTTTTCGTACTATTTTGATAATTTGGCAGAGTTGAAGTTAGCAAGATCTCGATTAAAATTGTTTTGTTCAAACATTTCGCCTTAAAACAAACCCATCAACCAAAAATTCATTGAAACAACACGTTCATTAATTGACCCGCCATTTCTGTTCATTATATATCGAGTTTTATTTCTATAACTACATAACAAAAATGAACTATATAAATTTTTTTGTGTAAATTAAAAGTATTTAATTGAAGGGTTTGAAATTTTCAATTCTTCGTTGTAATTTTGCATGAATTACATGGCTCGTGATTTTTTGATTTTATTTATTTATTTATTTGAGTTCATCAAGTCTATTTGACTAAAAAAAATATTGAGGTATTAAAAAATAATAAAACTACGGATTTCAATTCCTCAATTTAGGGACAGTCAAATAATGTGCATAATGTAAGAGCCTAAATAAAGATAGCTTTTCTCATAGTGTCACGGGGTTGCTTATTTTTAATAATTTTCTCACTAAAACTTCGGCTTTCTTTGATTATTCGAATAATAATAATATCAAATTGATAAATCTAAGTTACTTTAATTTTTAAGTAATCATAGGATGAAGTATGTTGTGTTAATCTACTATATTATTATGATCAATATAACTTTATAATATTGTTAGATTTGCATAAATATGTTAGCAATTAGATAATGTTTATTAAATTTGTGCTTCTACAATTGGCTAGCGAACCCATTAAGAAAAGGGTTTTCTCAATGACCCATCAAGTACTATTCCATTAATAAGATATTACTAATCCTGATTATAAAAATAATAAGAGAGGAAATCAGTTTAGATGTTAACAAAAAGGGATCAACTATTTAAAGACAATTGTGCCATCAAGAACTTTCAATCACTTTTTGATGAAATTTGAATAAATAAATAAATAAATGAATAAAGTTTACTTAGTTTTCTTTGCCAAATCATTAAAAAAAAATATGGAAATAAGCTTGGGCTTGGGCTATAATTCGATTTGGCCCTCCTTTATCCAATAAGTCCAACTAATATGAACCCCCATCTAGGGTTATTTTTTAAGTGCTTCAAAGTTTTTATTTGGTAATTAAGCACATAGATTAAAATATTCATTATTTAAATATGATTAGATTACATTATTAAAATAACCAAGAAGACACTCTCGAGTGAATCTAGATTCGATTTTCCCATTTTATACGAGAGCTATCACAACTGCTATGTAGATGCTACATCAAAACTATTTTGATGATATAGAATCTTTATTTTCTTACAATAATCGGTTAGGGTTGCTTGCATAATTGAATATTCTCTGGAGACTTATGATAAACAATATCATATAAAATTCATTGAAGCACAATTTAAAATTGATAATGTGATTCAAATAAGATTATATTTAAATGTTTGAAATTAACAGTCACATATGAAGTTAATATTCTCACACATTCAACATCAGTCATAATTTCTATTTACCATTAAGCAAATAAAAATCTAACTATTTATTCATGCATTTCCAACAATGAACAAAATAATCATTAGAAACATATTAAATTATCTAAATTTATTCATGCACCAAAACATGACAAAAGTATATAAAATTCGCATAATTGCGTATTTTCAATTGCTCGATACTTAGCCTGTGAAAAAAGAAAGTAATCATATTAATAAATCATAATAATAAAAACAACAAAAATATAATAAATCTTCTCTTCAATACTGTGTTGCTCCTTGCTGCAGTGATTTCAGTCTCCAAATTATTGCTATGACGAGCTTCTGTTAAAGTTCTGGAAATGAGGATGGAGACAAGTTCGGTGTCTGGTTTTTTCCGCTGCCTACAACAAGACGAATCCTCCTGCGATGTGTTTCTATTTCTATAATAATCAATTTTGAACAATATCTACCTACCTACTTACACACGCACATATAGAGAAATGAGATGCTAAGTTGGTTATGAACACATTTTATTTTATCTCTAACTTAAGCTTTAATCCGCGTATCATGAGGAAGAGTCTTTTGTAACCATTTCAATTGTATTCTAATGAAGTATGAGCTTCCACAATTCTCCACCAGCAATCAACAATAATGCCATCGACATTTGTCGATTTCAATACCCTTAGGTGCTTCAGTAGACCATCAGGATCGACTAACTCACACTCCAATCTAGTTGATGTTGAGTTATGGAGCCTACTTTAGTGCTATGGATACTTTGGTCATATTTATCTTATTATTTTGTAACTCTAATTCGTTTAATATATAAAGACGTATTTAGGTTATTGAAGTTAAAGAGTGGGAGCGTGAGAGGCAAAAACTATTGAACTCGTTTTTGTTCTTAGTGAAATCTGTCAGCGGCCAGTGGACGTAGTTCTCACAACGAGAGTGAACCACTGTAAATCTGTGTGTTTTTCTTTTCGTATTTTCTTGATCGTTCTTTACAGATTGGATTAGAGTGTCTAATCCTAACAACTGGTATCAAAGCCTCAGGATGAATCAGTTTCAAAAATCAGAGTTTGATTCTTCGAAGGTAACGAACGATTTTAGGTTTGTAATTTCAGTTAGTGAAATTGCAATTTTGGAGGAAAAGAAAATAAGAAAAAAAAAAAAAAAAAGGAGAAACCCACTGCCATCAAAGAGAAGAAAGCCTTCTCGTCTCTGCCTCTGTTTGCCGCCATTCAAAACAAGCCGCGCTGACTAGCGACAGAGTCCGTCGCCGTTTAAGGAAGAATCGTCATCCTTTGTCGCTCACCGTTTCTCCGCCACGTAGAAGACTTGATCGACGTTCGGTCAAGGGAAAGTATCAATTTTTCTCAGACCTCAAAGGTGCTTGTCGCTAATAGAGAAAAGATGACACTGGTTTTGCCTAGTCGTTCTTCTCTGATCACAGAAGCCCCTGCTTTAAAGAACGCCTTGCACTACCTTTGCTGCAATCGCCGTTCTTCAGTGTTGTTTCCAATCAGTGAAACCGAGCTCCAATTTTCAGCTATCCTCCGCCCTCAAGTCTGCATCGCAGGTTCACGCAGAAGGCATAATTTCTACCAGGGTGATATTAATTTTGCAATCTTTGCAAAGGTGTTTGCGGGAAACATTTGGGAGGAATATCCAATTTACTTTTGGGTGTTTTGACTAAGATTCAAAATATTTGGACTCTGATTTTTGGTTCAGTGTAATATTTTTGGAGATTTATTCTGATTTTTGGAGATTCTATTCTGATTTTAAAATGGAGTTTTTTGATATTAATGGCAAACGACAATAGTACAGAACATAGTATTGGAAAATTCTATGGGACAGATTTCGCGTTTTGGAGACTGCAAATTGAGGATTACTTGTACGGAAAAAAACTTCATCTTCCCTTGAGTGTAAAGCCAGAGAAGATGGAAGACAGTGAATGAAATCTCCTTCACAAACAGATTTTAGGAGTCGTCCGATTAACGCTAGGCAAAAGCGTTGCTCACAACGTGGCGAAGGAGAAGACCACCGCGAGTCTAATGAAGGCTCTATCTGATATGTACGAGAAACCTTCCGCGAATAATAAGGTATTTTTGATGAAAAAACTTTTTAATCTGAAGATGGTTGATAGTACTTTGTCGCAGTGCATCTGAATGAATTCAATACGTTTGTGAATCAATTGCTATCTGGGGAAATTGATTTTGGGGATGAGGTTCGTGCCTTAATTTTGTAACTGTCTCTACCAAACAGCTGGGAGCCTATGAGGGTAGCAGTTAGTAACTCCGTCGGAAGTGCTAAATTGGTATTCACTAATGTGAGGGATCGTATTCTTGCCGATGAGGTTCATAAGATTGATTTTGGTGAAACATCAAAAGGCTCGACTTTGAATGTGGAAAACAGGAGAAGAAATAATGAGGGAAACTCCAACCAGGGTAGGGGCAGATCCAAATCGAAGAATGAAAGAAGTCAGTCTAAGTCTCGACGAACACTTGAGTGCTGAAATTGTGGCAAGCAGGGTCACATGAAGAAGGATTGCAGAGTACCGAAGAAGAACAGAAATGACAAAGGTGATGGAGCAAATGCGGTAATAGAAAACATCACCAACGCATTACTTCTTTCGGTCGACAGCCCGATAGACTCATGGGTCTTGGACTCAGGAGCATCCTTTCACACCACCACACACAAGGAATTAGTGGAGAATTATGTGGCTGGAAACTATGGGAAGGTCTACCTTGCAGATGGTGAGCCATTGGATATTGTGGGTATTGGTGACATCAAACTGAAGATGGCAAACAAGTCTGTTTGGAAGATTAGTAAAGTGAGACACGTGCCAGGGTTGATGCACAATCTGATTTCAGTTGGACAGCTTGTTAGTGAAGGTCACAATGTCAATTTCGTAAATAATAATTGGAAGGTAACTAAAGGAGCGATGGTCGTCGCTCGAGGTCACAAAATAGGAATCTTATACATGACTTCTACATGCAAAGATACAGTTGCTGTTGTTGATAGCTCGAAGAACAATGATTTGTGACATTGCAAGTTGGGCCACATAAACAAGAAAGAAATGAAGTTTTTTGTCAAGAATTGTTAGATTCCGGACATAAAGTCTGTCGAGCATCAGCTATGTGAAAGCTGCATTTTTTAGAAACAAAAACGTGTCAATTTCCTAGAGGTTAGGAAGGAGATGAAGAATAAAAGACTGGAATTGGTGCACACTGATGTGTAGGGACCTGCACTTGTGATGGATCATACTACTATGTGACGTTCACAGATGATTCAACAAGAAAGGTATGAGTCTCTTCATGAAGAACAAATCTGATATATTCAGTGTTTTCAAGAAGTTGAATGCTTTGGTTGAGAATGAAACGAATCTGAAGGTGAAGTGTTTGAGGTCTGACAATGGAAGCGAGTACATCGACGCCAATTTCAAAGAGTAATGTGTTGTGAATAGGATCAAGATTGAGAAGACTATTCCTCGAACACCTCAAGAGAATGGAGTAGTGATGTGCTAATAGGCCCATAAGCCCAACCCAAGACTAAGGCCCAATCCATATCCAAAGCTCATGCTACTTATTACTTGCTTACTAATGACTTTATTTCTTTTGCAGGTAATGAACTCAATTAAGGCTTGGACCGGAGGCCCAATTCACATGGCAAGGATCAACCTCATCACTTAACCTCTTGGGAAGCATGGGATGAAACGAATCGGTTGGATTAGCAAAAGCGGGACTTTGTCTTTCCAGAGACAAATCTTGTAATTTATTTTCCGTTAGTTTTCTTTAAACAAACATTAGTTTTATTTTATGTTTTGGCAAAAACCATTAGCCCTTAGAGTTGTATAGTGAGTAGCTAATTTGAGTTAAAGTGAACCATCTTGATGTGGGAGACCCAACCCATTAGAGGACAAAAGGGAGAAGAAGCACACAAAGGACAATGTGTTGTTGAAACAAGGATTGATGATGTGGCACAAGGAGGGCACTTGATGACATTTGCAAGGAAGAAAGAATCACCATTGGATGAAGAAGCAAGGACAAGAGGTAGTGCTCACAAGGATTGATGATGTGGCACAAGGAGGATGCTTGATGACATTTGGAAGGGAGGAAGCCTCACCATTGGATGAAGTAAAAACACAAATCATCTTGGCTGCCCATCATCACACTCATCCAACTGTTCACATTCAAACTTGCAAAACCCTAGCTACCCTAGGATCTCTATTTAAGCATGACACTTGGCCATTGTATGGGTCTTTTGCCAAATTAATCTATTGAGGTATTTTTTATTAAGACAAGGTTGTCTTGGTGAAGAATCTTCCAAGGGTTGGTGCCATTGGAATTCTACCTAGGTTGGTGCCAAGGTAGGTATCGATTTGCTTAAATAGATTGGAGAGAACCTTCATTGCTTCCAAGCGTGTGGTGGCTTGAAAGCTCTTACTCCTTACTCTATTCCAAGTCATCTTGGTGCTGGAATCATAAAAGAATGTCACACCATTCCCCAAAGACCAGTCTTCTTCCTTGGAAGAAGCATTAGCCGAGAGGTAACTCAATACCTCTATCGGCCAGTTCAAGGTTTTATCATTTTCTTTATTTTTCTTCACAGAACACTATCACCACTTCACACGTACTTCATCTTCCATCTCTTATTTTCATTTTGTCTAAAGAAATTGTTTCATTTCAAGCACTTTGACCTTTTCATTTATGCTCATACATTTTATTACTCTCGAGTTAGCTGACCAGTGAGCAACCCTTACTCTTTGGGTGATAACTCACTCATTTTCAGGTCGTTATCCATCATTTTGTTCAAAGCGTAGCTAACATCCGTGGAAACATTTTGGTACATTTTATTTTGCACTTATTTACAAATTTTTATCTGCATTGTTCGTTGAAGTTAAGATACATTCTGCTGCTAACAAAATCAGTTTTCCAGATTTGTGCATAAAACCCTCTCGGGTTTAGCCGCTTTAGGTAGCAAATTTCTTTTTATTTTTTGCATTTCTTTACTTAATATTGTTCTATTATTATTGTCTAACATCTCATGGGAGTCGATTAAAAGTTAAAGTCATTTTTCCTTTCCATTGTCTTGCTGTGATTATACCCTGTTCTGTTTTTATTACACCAGAAAAATTCTGGTTGTTAAAATCTGAAAACAAGTGCATTGTGTTGCTGTTTTTATATAGCTTTGTTAGTTTTAAATCTTGCTACATTTATATAATCTTATTTATGCTATGTTCTAAAGATTTAAAGGGTGGAAGTATCTATTAAAGTTGCTACATTGGTTTTTTAAAATCTGGTTTTTGTTGAATCGACAAAACAAAATCTGCTTTGTTTAAAAGACCAAAATTCTAATAGCTTGTAGTTGCTTTTTTCCCTTTTGTTTTGTGGTATTTAATCTTATTACATTGTGTTATCCTATCTAGACTTTGTTTGGAAGATTTAAGGGTAAAAATCGTGCTTAAAATTGCTGCCTTTACATGCTTATAAAAGAGTTTACAAGGTGTTTGATGAAATGACTTGCCAAAAATAGTTTAATAAAACCTTAAAAATTTTTCTAATCAATTGCTAGTTATTTATCACGAATTTGTTAAGTTGTTGTTCATTGAAGATTTAAATGACAAATCATGCTTTAAAGTAATCAACTTAAGGTTTAAGCATGATAGTAAATGAGCATGCAATCGGAAATTCAAAACTGTTTTTTTTAGATTGCATAGCTAGATTGGTAATTGTGGGTTAAAAATTCTCTAATTAGTTGATACCTTAATTAACCAATTTGTCATGATTTTATTCACTAAGTATTTGAGGATTAAATAGAGCATTAAATCAATTAACTTGGACGTAAAACTATTGTGAAAAGTAGCATGCAAATCAGTTAAAAAAATCACAAGAAAACTGTTTTTTTTTCTAAGCACCCATCAACTAAGTTTGAAAATTGTTTGTGAAATTACTTCATTTAGTTTTATTAACAAATTGCCTAGTTTTCAAGCTATTTTCAACTAGTTTACTTTCTGAATTGTACATTGTCTTAGTTGATTTTTTTTTTCTTTTTTTAGAAAGTCAAAAAAAAAATCCTATCTTAAAACTTAGTTTAAGTGTTAACTTATTTCCTACTCCCCAAAATTAGAAACACACTTAACTAATATTTTTTTTAAGGCTTAGGATATAATGCAAACAAGAAGTGGAGCTTTAAGGGAACAAAATAGGGGCAAGGAAACCTCAAACCCACATCCTATGGCTTTTACTCAACCAGAGGGTGAGTCGGGTATCCAAGGACAAATTAATGAGATAAATGAAACCCTTATTACCCTAAGCCAACAAATTTAAAACATGAATTTGAGATTCGAGGAATCAATTAGAACAACAATCGAAGGGAATCCCCCCATAACTCCCCACAACGACGACGAGACCTAGAGTCCCCTCGAACTAGAAGATACGAAGAATCTCCTCAAAGGCGAAGAAACGAAGAATCTCCTCAGAGGAGAAGATATGATGAATCCCCGAGATTACGAAGGGACGAAGCATCTCGCCAAGGGAGAAGAAATGTGGAATCCCCTATACAAAGGAGGAATGAAGGAAGGAGGAGATACGAAGATTCACCCCGAAGGAGGAGGGATGAAGAATATCCACGAGGGAGACAAGGCGAGCAACTGAGGAGGAGGCATCGCCGCCGAGAATCATTGGACGACATTTATTGGGGTGACGAGGATAGTAAAGATTATACCCCAACACTACGAAGGGATAATGACGAGCTCAAAAATACCAAAATTACAATTCTCCCATTTAATGAAGCAAGCGATGGGAGCACATCCCTCAATTGGGCTGATAAAGTTGAGAGAGTATTCGATTACTACGACTATTCGGAGAGAACAAAAGTAAAGCTCGTATTGGCTGAATTGACAGGTTACGCTACCCATTGGTGGGCCAACCTAAAAAACCAAAGAGCACAAATGAGAGACGAACCAATCGCAACCTGGGAGACTATGAAGGCACACATGGCAAGAAGATTTGTGCCAAGCCACTACCATCAAGAAATCTTCCTACAAATGCAAAACCCCCGACAAGGAAGTCAAACCGTGGATAAATACCTTATGGAGTTCGAAACTCTAAAGATCCGAGGAGGTATGGATGAACCCGAAGATCACGTCATAGCTCGATTTATACGTGGAATGAACCGTGAGATTGGATACTTAGTCGAAATGCAAGCCTTAGATTCAATGGAAAGAGTTGCTCAAATGGCCACCACCATTGAGAGGCAATTAAAGAGGAAGAATAAGGCTATTTTCCCCATTAAATTCACTCCTGAAACCTCCAAAAATCACGAGTTTACTTACAAAGACCGAAGACAAGAAGCCATTTAATCGTAATTGGCCTCTAAGAGACTCTATTAGTAAACCTAATGTGGACAATATCAACAAACCAAAACCCCGTGACATGAAATGTTTCAAGTGTCTTGGAATGGGTCACTTTCAAGCTCATTGCCCAAACTTACGTACTATGGTAGTTCGAGATGGCATCATGGAGGAATTAGAAAGTGAGGTTGATGACGGAGAAGTCGAAAAGAGTGAAGTCAATGAAGTAAAAGTAGTAGAGAGTGAAGACGATGAGATGATTCATGCGCCTGAGGGAACTCTATTAATGGTTGTTCAACGAACCCTTATATCAAAGAACACTAGCGAAGAATGTCAACGAGAAAATTTATTTCACACCCGATGCATGATCAAAGATAAATTGTGTTCTGTGATAATCGACAGAGGAAGCCGTGCGAATGTGGTTTCACAAGATTTGGTAGAAAAGCTATCATTGGAGACTAATGCCCATCCTCATTCATACAAGTTGAGATGGCTCAATGATAAAGATGATGTCAAGGTTACTAAACGTGTAGCCATAAATTTCACCATTGGAAAATATAAAGATTTTGTTATATGTACCGTAGTGCCTATGAGTGTAAGTCACCTAATAGTAGGACGACCATGGCAATATGATCGAAGGGTCATACATGATGGAGTCTCAAACTACTATTCACTCAAGTTTGGTGGAAAGAACATTACGTTAGTACCTTTGATTCCGGAGCAAGTTGCTAAAGATAAGGCTACAAAGAAAAAGGGAAAATCAAATCTTTTAATAACTAAAGTCCAAATAAGAAACACCTTGCTAGAGGAAGAATTTTCAAGTGATAATGAATATGAAGAGAACAAAGATGATGCATCCAATGAAGAATCCTCAAGTGAGGATGAGGATGAAGAGATCAAAGAGAGAAAGTTTTATTTTGCAAACAATCCACTATTTGAGTGGAATGATCAAAAGGATGAAGGAGTTGAATTCAACCTCATTGAAAATTTTGAAGATCAACACCAACTAGAAGAAGAACCCTTTCCATTGATGAAACCAAACATTCACAAGATTATTAACAAACCTATAGATTTTGAAGGTTTATTACTCAAGGATCCATATTATGATGAAACCTCAATACCACATCCTTTAGAATCCTTAAGAGTAACCTTAACTTTGGGAAGTTTGAAGTATAAGTTGGGAAATGTCAAAATTTGTGATACTTATACACGATTTATCATACTTGAGCTGAAGAAGAGTCGAAACATATTTAAGGCAATCTTGGAATGTTTAGCTTAAAATCATTATTGGTGGCTCAACGGATTACAACTTCTCATTATTATGCTCAATGACTCACTATTTTACTTGAAAGCGAGCTATTTAATGAGTCAAACTGATAGTTGTGGACATTTCTTGATGGATAAGAATCATAAGCAACAACCTAGAAGATTCAACTTTGATAATGGTATACCACTATCTTTTAATAGATATTTGGAGATAAACATCGAGGTGATCCAAGAAAGGGATTTGCAGACAAATCCTAAATTAGTTAAGGAGGATGATGTGCTAATAGGCCCAAAAGCCCGACCCAAGACTAAGGCCAAATCCATATCCAAAGCCCATACTACTTATTACTTGCTTACTAATGACTTTATTTCTTTTGCAGGTAATGGACTCAATTAAGGCTTGGAGCGGAGGCCCAATTCACATGGCAAGGATCAACCTCATCACTTAACCTCTTGGGATGCACAGGATGAAACGAATCGACTGGATTAGCAGAAGCGGGAATTTGTCTTCCCGGAGACAAATCTTGTAATTTATTTTCCGTTGGTTTTCTTTAAACAAACATTAGTTTTATTTTATGTTTTGGCAAAAACCATTAGCCCTTAGAGTTGTATGGTGAGTAGCTAATTTAAGTTAAAGTGAACCATCTTGATGTGGGAGGCCCAACCCATTAGAAGACAAAAGGGAGAAGAAGCACACAAAGGACAATGTGTAACACCTAGTTCTATTGAACCAATTTACTTTATCAACTAATGGTGTACGTTTTATGGAAGACATTGGGAGAAATAGTGGTTAGGTTTATGAGTGACTAGGCAAGGGCATAATAGTAATTGTGGATAACGTATTTAAGGAAAGGGTTCTATGATTAATGCATAGCAGCCGCCACTTTACTCTTCTCCTTCTCTTCCTTTTCGGTGCTCAGCTCAGCAGGCTACTCCCGGTAATTTCCGCCCGATTTCTCCATTCTAAGTGAGTTTTTCCTTGATTCTTTCTGTTAGTAGACACCCCAAGTAGTCCAAAGCCGTTAGAATCGTCTGAAAGATCGAGTCAAAAACTAGTTGTGCAATGTGGAAGTTAGACAAAAACTAGATAACCCCGAGTTTAGTTAGTTGGAATAAACCAATAGTTTCTTTTCACAGATCTGTTGAATGAAGCTTAGTAGAGGTTGTGCTTATGATTTTAGGTGAGCAACTCTCGAAGTAGCTTACAACCAAGAATCTCTCAAGAAGCCAGGTAAGTAGAGTATGTTTGTGCCTTCGGGCCTACATCACAAAACAGTAGGATATATATATGTTTGTATGATATTTAGTTTGGCATGTATCATGTTTTTGAAAGAATACGAAAATGCATTTACATATATAATAGCATGGTAAGGCATGAGCAGATTGAATTAGTTTAACTATTAAGGGAATTAATCTGCCCCTTAATCGAGAACAGAGGATATTTATACTTTGAGAAAAATGATCCACTTCCCATCGAATAGGGGGATCAAGAACAGCTATTAAGGGAACTAATCAGCCCCTTAATCGAGTCAGAGGATGCATGCTTTGGGAAAATTGATTTGCTTCCCATCGAACAGGGGGATCAACAGGGAACGAACATAAATACTCATAAACTATGAGAGTAGAAATAGCATGAATAGGGTTTACGTTTTAGCATTTCATTTCATTATTGCTCTACTTATTTAGCATTAGGTTAATAGATGAGTTTTGTGATGTAGGTGCTGAGGTGACTGCAGGTGAATTCTCTGAGTATAATGAAGAATGGGTGCAGTTGGTGGAGCGCATCCATGCCACGATCTGGTGCACTGATGAGGCGGTTTAACCAATGGTAGTATGTGTGGAACTTAGTGGACAAATGTTTAGCTAATGTGTGCTGAGAATTTTAATGACAGCGGTCGTTTTAATGTTTTGTTAAGTTTGTTTGAAATTATTTTGGTTATGAAACATGGTCGGTTCTAACTGTAGCTTTTCTGGATTTGTGTAAGAAATGGATTTAAGTTATTTTGAATGGTTGCTGACAAAATTTATAAGTCCTCTTAGTAGTCAGAATCGTCCACTGATTAGTGCATAATCGGTTAAAGTATTGTTTAGTTGTTGGGAATGTCGTCTAGAGTTGTGGATGAATCATCGTCCAAAGTCGTGGACGAGAACATCGTCCAAAGTTGTAAGTGAAAACAGTCATTTGTTATGTGGAAAAAATAGTCGTCCAAAGTTATCGTCCATTCTGCGGGAGAAAACAGTCGTCCAAAGTTGTCAGATAATTCAAAGGTAAAATAGTTGTCCAAAGTTGTCGTCCAAAGTAAGTAGTCACGTGGACCATGGACGATAAAGTCACGTGGTCCGTGGACGACAAATTTAAGTAAGTCTATGGACGTTGGTCCGTGGATGATGAGTTTATGTAACCCTGTGGACGAGAAAGTCACGTGGATTGTGGACGACAAAGTCACGTGTTCCGTGGACGATAAAACTATGTAAGTCTGTGGACGATAAATCCATAGGCAAAAAATCTATGTATCTGTGGACGATAAAGAACAGTCGTCCAAAGTCATTAAGTAATTCTAAGATAAGGTTGTCGTCCACTCTGCGAGCGAATACAGTCGTCCAAAGTCGCCCAAAGCGATGTCGTTCAGTGCACATCGTTCAGAGTTGCATCGTCTAAAGTGGCTTGTCCAGAGTTCGTCGTCCAGAGTCGTAGACAAGTATATTTTCCAAGGTTGGGAACGACAGACTCTGTGAGCGCCAGATTGTCAATAGCGTTGAACTGGCTGTAGATGTCGCAGAGAGGTTTCGAACGTTTTTCTTTATTATTCTATTTAAACTGAAAGATTCTTCTAGTCTGTTTTTGAAATGACTCTGCTTTACGTAAATGTATTTCGCTGAAGTATTTTATTCATTTAAATAACAATGTTTTATATCGATGGATAAAGTTTTAAATTTTTCTAGAATTTCCTAGTTCAGTTTAGTGAGTGTGAGTAGCAAACTAGGTTGATTAATTCGGGGCGTTACACAATGTGTAGTTGAATCAAGGATTGATGATGTGGCACAAGGAGGGCACTTGATGACATTTGCAAGGGAGAAAGCATCACCATTGGATGAAGAAGCAAGGACAAGAAGTAGTGCTCACAAGGATTGATGACGTGGCACAATGAGGATGCTTGATGACATTTGCAAGGGAGGAAGCCTCACCATTGGATGAAGCACAAACACAAATCATCTTGGCCGCCCATCATCACACTCATCCAACGGTTCACATTCAAACTTGCAAAACTCTGGCTATCCTAGGATCTCTATTTAAGCATGACACTTGGCCATTGTATAGGTCTTTTGCCAAATTAATCTATTGAGGTATTTTTATTAAAACAAGGTTGTCTTGGTGAAGAATCTTCCAAGGGTTGGTGCCATTGGAATTCTACCTAGGTTGGTGCCAAGGTAGGTATCGGTTTGCTTAAACCGATTGGAGAGAACATCCATTGCTTCCAAGCATGTGGTGGTTTAAAAGCTCTTACTTCTTACTCTATTCCAAGTCACCTTGGTGCTAGAATCATAAGAGAAGGTCACACCATTCCCAAATACCGGTCTTCTTCCTTGGAAGAAGCATTAGCCGAGAGGTAACTCAATACCTCTATCGGCTGGTTCAGGGTTTTATCATTTTCTTTATTTTTCTTCACAGAACACTATTACCACTTCACACGTACTTCATCTTCCATCTCTTAGCTTCATTTCGTCTGAAGAAATCAATTCATTTTGAGCACTTTAACCTTTTCATTTATGCTTATACATTTTATTGCTCTCGGGTTAGCCGACCAATGAGCAACCCTTACTCTTTGGGTGATAACTCGCTCAATTTCAGGTCGTTACCCATCAAGTAGCTGAAAGGATGAACAGAACACTAAATGAACAGAACGCTGAATGAACGTGCAAGGAGCATGAGATTGCACACAGGGCTGCCTAAAACTTTTTGGGCAGATGCGGTCAACACTACAACCTATCTGATCAACAGAGGACCCTCTGTGCCTCTATATTTCAAAATTGCAGAAGAAACCTGGAGCAGTAAAAAGGTAAACTTTTCTTTTCTGTAGGTGTTTGGTTGCTTATCATATGTTCATATTGATGATTCTGATAGAAATAAGGTTGATCCGAAATCTAAAAAGTGTTTTTACTTATTGGTTATGGTGACATCAAGTTTGGTTATCGTTTCTAGGATAATCAAAATCAGAAGATCATTTGCAGCAGAAATGTCATCTTCAACGAACAGGTCCTTTACAAAGATGTTGTTGGTAAGACTTCTGATAGTAGAGATTCTGTATTGAAAGAGTCTACCATGATCAACTTGAGAGATTTTTTAGCTGATAATACTCGGACTGAAAGAAGATCAGGGTGTTGTTGAAGAAGAAGTTGATGAGAATGTGGCTCCAGAGGTAAATCCGCAAATACCAACGGAACTAAGAAGATCATCCAGATCAGCATACCAGTTCATATATGGTCTCCGTCTCTTAATTACATCCTGCTGACCGACAGAGGCGAACTGAGATTGTAACACCCGAAATTTTCTTAACGAGTGTAGCCTTAGATTAGATGAGGTGTGAGAGATTTATTCGAGAGTTATATTAGGTATTGAAGTGTGAAATGAGGGAGAATGAAAGGTGGTGATTGGTTGGAAATGTAATGGTTGAAAATTTAAAAAGTTTGAAAAGTCAAAGTTTTACCAACCAATAGTGAATTAGCAATTGAATGAATTAAATTGGAAAAGCTGGAGGTGTAATAATAAGTTGACTCACGTTGGAATCCATGGAGTGAAAAGGTGGTTTGTTTTATTAAATTTAAAAAGTGAATGGTTGGAAATTTTGGTTTGAAAAGTCCAAGTTATATAAGCCAATCAAATTGCAAGGAAAATGTGTGGTTTTCTTTGTTGGTTCACGTTGATATTCAAGGGAGAAAGAGGGGGTTTTGAGTGTAATTTTAGAAAAACTTTGTGGAGGGAAAAGAAAAGTAAGAAAAGATGATTTTTATAAAAAGGTTAATTAAGTGTTAAAAATGGTAAAAATCCTATTCTTCCTCCTTTCTTCTTCGTGAAAGACCAGCGGCCATTAGTGGCTTCCTCCCTCTCTTTTCTTCAATTTCTCAAGGTGATTTAAGGTAAAAATAAGTGGGTTTTGGTTTTTATATGTTTAGGTGTTGATTATTGGTGTTTTAAGGGTATTTAGAGTGAGTTTAGTGAGGGTTTGGAAACCCTAGAATGTGAGGTCCGAATTTTGGATTTTTTTGGCTGTATTTTCTTCCTATTTTGATCATTTAATTGTTGGATGGATTAGTTTAGGTGGTTAGAGTAATTAGATTGAAGATTGGAGGAGTGTTACACAAAAACCAGTTGTGAACACTAGGATGGCCGATTCTGTTGGTGGAGCTTCAGATTGGCCAATTGCGTTGTTTGGTTAATTTGAGTGCTTCAATGGATAGTAGACGTGTAGAGGTTTTCGAATTTGGGTGGCACGTCAAAATCTGATAAAAAATGAGAAAGTTATGGCCGTTCGAAGTTGGACGGTGGAAATTGGGGAAAAATCGGGTGTTGGGGTTTTTATTTGGAAAAGTTAGTTTGGTTGTGTGAGAATTATAGTAAATATCCTTTAGTTTATGTTTTGGTGATTTTAAGTAATTTTTCCATTAATGTGCTAGGTTAACGAGCGAGTGAATTGTATACTTGGAGTGAGCCAACACGTGCGGGAGTTCAGGTAAGTAGTGGATCGCTTGTGTTTTGCCTTCAGGCCTACACCATGGAACGGTAGGGAATTGTTTGCTTGGTTGTTTTGTTTTTGTCTTGTGTCGTGCATTGTATGTGACATGCATCATGGGTTTTAAACTATGAAATACGTGTTTTGAGCATCATTTGCAATTTGTGAAAGTGAAATGTAAAGATATGTGAGGCAAAGTGAACTGTTGTAGAGTCGTCTCGTCGCGAATTAGTGCCTGAAAGAATGGCAGTTCGGGAGGGTTCCACAAAAGGGGTGTGGTGGTCTCTTGTGGAGTAGCCTTGTCGCGAATAGTGCCTGGAAGAATGGCAATTCGGGAGGTTATCACAAGGTAGCCTCGTCGCGAATAGTGCCTAGAAGAATGGCAATTCGGGAGGTTATCACAAAGTCACCTCGTCGCGAATTAGTGCCTGAAAGAATAGCAATTCGGGAGGTGTCTACAAGAGAGTCACAGCTGAAAGCATGTAAGTTGTCGTGATTATGAACGAGGTTCATTGATCGACGTGGGAGAAGATCATGTATGGCCGTCCCGTGTGTGAACACGATGTGTGCCTTGGATCTGGCTCTACGTGGTCAACGCGTGACCATCCTGTTATGATAGGTATCTGTTTGACGCACAAGTGAAAGTGAAGAGTAATGAAACGAGAATGAGTTGAACACAACCGAGAGTTAGAAACCGCATGTATTAGGGTTGTGTGTGAGGGTGATGTTTGCGGTGTGCACTTTGTTTTCGTATGCATTATTCCCTACTTACTAAGCATTAGGCTTACGTTTTGTGTTCCATGGTATAGGTGTCGGACAGGAGTACAGGTGAGGGCTTTGTGGAAAGCTAGGGTTGAGCGCAGTCATTGATGCATGCTGTATGCCGGTGCGAGCAGTTGTCGGGGCTTCTCGACCATGGTCTTCGAGGAGTTGTGAGTGATAGTTACTTTTTGGTTATGTTGGTATTTTTGAGGTATTTGGTTGGTGGTTTGGAGATTTTTGTATAGATATTGTTTTGATTTAAAATGGATTAGAGTTTGATATTTTGTTGTTTGGTTTGTTAGATTTTGATG
>CM039506.1:39632822-39727822 GCA_022432975.1 Begonia masoniana
GCTGAACTTTGAAAAACATGTACAGTACATAACTTTACGTCAAGTGGAACAAAAGGTATAAGTGAGCTTATAGAGGAACTGACGTAACAGAGGTGCACATCAGGCACATATCAGGGGTGCACTTTCAGGCCCATTATAGGGATACATTACAGGAATACAGAACATGATGCCAATCCTCGTCCCACACTTAACCGTACATTACATTACAGGTTTTATCTTTCTTAACTTCAAACCTCGTGCATAAAACATTTACATGACTTTCATGAAAACGTGTATGCATGAACTTATATGGTGCTTAAACATGACATAAATAGGCGACAGAATAACAAAACAAGACATATAACAAAAAACATTCAACTTAGAATGTAATTTATGACCTAGCTACCGGACCACAACTCAGACAAACAAAAACCTAGTATCTCCGTGCTGTAGGGCCTTAAGGGCCAAACCTACATGTATGAACTTACCTGATGTCCGTAAGGTTGAAAATCTTGCACGTACGTCCTCGGCGATTCACGAACCTATATCGTGTATAATCGGGCCGTTAATCCTGAACTTCATTAAAACTAAAGAATAACTAACCTAAACTCGTTAACTAACAAAAAAGGGTTACCTTTACTGGAGGAAACAAGAGAAAACAGGAGAAACGAAGTTTTGGAATGGTCGCAGTCGCCTGGAAGAGAGAAAACAGAGAAGTGTTTCACGTAGGAGTGAAGAGAAGAGAGGAAGAGAGGAAAAGAGGAAAAGAGAAGGCATGGCTTCTTCAACAAGTTGAACATGTGTCAAGCCCTCATTAGCTCCCTCCCAACCACCTTAATTGTTTTCCCATTTTGCCCTTCCATTGGTTTATAACAAAATCGCTATTTAGTTAGCCGATTCGGTTTCTCTGAAACTCTCTCTTTTCATAAAACACACCAAAAAATTCATAAGAACATACATTGTATTAATATCAAATTAATCCCGTTTAATAATTCAAGGAATATTTACATGGCTAAAAATGCCGGGTGTTACATCCCACCCACCTTAATAGAATTTTGTCCACAAAATTTGCCTAATCAAAAAGTTTCGGGTATTGGGCTCTAACGTCCCGTTGTCTTTCCCAGTTGGCTTCCTCCCCGTTATGATTGCGCCATAAAACTTCAACCAATGAGATCACTCTGTTGCACAACACCTTGAGTGAGGAGTCCAAAATCTTTATGGGCCTTTCTTTATACGTCAACGTCGGCATGATATCTATGTCCACCGGTTCCACGATCTGAATAGGATCTCGCACACATTTCCTCAGCATTGAAACGTGAAAGACGTTGTGAACTCCACTTATGGACGCTGGCAGCTGCAATCTATAAGCCAGGCTTCCTACTTTTTTCAAGATGGGAAATGGTCTAACAAACCTTGGACTGAGCTTTCCTTTCTTACCAAACCTCATCACGCCCTTGAAAGGCGACACCTTAAGGAATACTTTATCGCCTTCAGTGAACTGTAAGTCTCTCCTCCTCCGGTCCGCGTAACTTTTCTTCAACTCTGAGTTGTATTGATTCGCTGTTTAATAGTAGCAATCACCTCAGACATCTGCTGTAATAACTCTGGGCCGACAAGCCTGGATTCTCCAACTTCATCCCAACACAATGGATATCTGCATTTTCTGCCATAAAGGGCTTCATTCGGGCCATACCGATCGTAGCTTGGTAGCTATTGTTATAACAGAACTCCACTAACGAAAAATATGTACTCTAAGGAGTATGAAATTCCAATACGCACGACCTTAACATATCTTTCAGTACTTGAATCGTCCTCTTGGATTGTTCGTCCGTCTGTGGATGAAATGTCGTGCTGAAATTTAATTTGGTACCCAAGGAGCTTTGCAAACTTTTCCAAAACCTAGAAGTAAATCTAGGATCCCAGTCCAAAACGATCGACACCGGAATACCATGCAGCTTGATAATCTCGCTAATGTATAGCTCTGCATACTGATCCATGGAGAATGTGGTCTTTACAGGTATAAAATGGGCCGATTTCGTCAGTCTGTCTACAATGACCCATATGCTATTATGGCTTCTAGTCGTCCTCGGTAGGCCAACAACGAAATCCATAGTGATGTTCCCCCACTTCCATTTAGGGATCGGAAGAGGCTGAAGTGTTTGACCTCTTCGTTGATGTTTAGCCTTCACTTGTTGACATACCATACAAGATTCCACATATTTGGCAACCTCATTCTTCATATTTGGGCACCAGAAGTGTAGCTTCAAGTCTCGATACATCTTCGTGCTTCCCAGATGTACTGAGAAAGAAGACGAGTGGGCTTCCGATAAAATGTCCTTTCGTAGCTCTTCATCTCTTGGAACGTACCACCTGTCTTTAAACTTTAAAATACCATCTCCTGAATGACTAAACTCGGAAGAGGCCAAAGGCAATTTGCTCACTATATCAGCCATATCCTTTGAATTGATCTTCTGGGCTTCCTTAATTCGGTCTAGAACGGTTGGCCGTATTGATAGGTCCGCCAGAACAGCTAATAGTTCAGAAACTACCTCCAAGTCGAACCTCTAAATTTCTGTCTTCAAAGGCATTGATACGGCCGACATAGTCGTCTGCATAGTAGCTGGCATCCTGTTCAACGCATCGGCTACTACATTAGCTTTCCCGGGGTGGTATTTAATCTCGATGTCATAATCTTTCACAAACTCGAGCCATTGCCGTTGCCTCATGTTTAACTCCTTCTGAGTAAATATATACTTCAAGCTTTTGTGATCAAAAAACACCTGACATGATTGTCCATATAAGTGGTGTCTCCATACTTTCAGTGCAAAAACAACTGCCGCTAACTCAAGGTCTTGAGTAGGGTAGTCTTGCTCGCGGTTCTTCAATTGTCTGGACGCGTACGCCACCACTTTTCCTTCCTGTATTAATACGCATCCCAAACCAACCTTTGACGCATCGCAGTACACACTGAATTTGCCGTCTTCGACCGGCAATACCAACAGAGGAGCAGTGGTTAATTTCTGTTTGAGCGTCTCAAAACTCTCTTCACACACTTCGGACCACTTGAACTTGGCATCTTTCCTCGTTAAGCTGGTCATAGGCTTTGCTATCACAGAAAATCCCTTGATAAACTTTCTGAAATAACCAGCTAGTTTGATAAAACTTCGTACCTCACTGTCATTCCTCGGCCTTGGCCATTCCCTCACAGCCTGAATGTTGGCTGGATCCACAGGCGCTCCTTCTGCAGACACCACGTGACCTAGAAAGTTAATTCTGCTCAACCAGAATTCACACTTTGACAATTTGGCGTACATTTCATGTTGTTTCAGAGTTGATAGCATAATAGCCAAGTGCTCTTCGTGCTCTACCTCATTCCGAGAATAAACCAGGATGTCGTCGATGAAGACGATAACAAACTTGTCCAGAAAATCCTGGAATATCCTGTTCATCAGGTCCATAAATGCCGCCAGGGCATTAGTCAACCCAAACGACATCACCAAGAACTCATAGTGTCCGTATCGAGTCCTGAATGCGGTCTTTGGAATATCGTCAGCTCTGACCTTCAACTGGTAATAACCAGAGCGTAAATCAATTTTTGAGAATACCCGAGCCCCTTGTAGCTGGTCAAATATATCGTCGATCCTCGGCAATGGGTACTTATTCTTGATGGTCAACTTGTTCAGATCACGGTAATCAATACACATGCGTAGAGACCCATCCTTCTTCTTAACGAACAAGACGGGAGCGCCCCACGGAGAGAAACTAGGGCGTACAAAGCCCTTGTCCACTAGTTCCTTTAGCTGAGTCTTCAATTCCTTCAGCTTTATTAGCGCCATACGGTACGGATTCTTCGATACCGGTTCAGCACCAGGGCACACCTCAATCTTGAACTCAATCTCACAATCTGGTGGTAATCCTGGCAGGTCGTCCAAGAAGACCTCTGGGAAGTTTCGAACAACCGGAATGTTTTGGAGTTCCACCTCACCTTGCATTTGAGCATCTACCACATAGGCTAGAAATCTGGCACATCCCGACTTCATCAGCTTTGGAGCTTCTAAGGAGGATACAATAGGCATAGAGTGTTCCCTTGGTACAGCCTGATAGGAGAACTCTTTCTTATTCGGGCGCTTAACGGACACAAGCCCAGACCTACAGTCGATGGCGGTGTGATGTCTAAATAGCCAGTCCATCCCCAGAATTACATCATATCCTTTCATACCGATGATGATAAGATTGACATACAATTTCTGGTCCCCTACTGACACTATATCGCCCTGCACTACCTGCTCAGAGTGCATAAACTCCCCAGATGGTAGCATGACACTGTAAGGTTGATCTGTCGGCACAAGACAAAATTTCTCCATAACCACGAAGTCCCTAGCCACAAACCAGTGTGTGGCCCCCGTGTCCAACAATGTATAGGTAGGTGTATTACATATCAAGATTGTACCTGTGATCGCTGTGTGCTGGGCATCGTCATCATTCTCTATTATAGCAAATACCCTCGGCATGGCACGATTCGGCCTCGTGTCGGGCATTGGGCAATCTCGGACTTGATGGCCCTCTTTGCCGCATCGGAAGCAATGGCTGGTAAAGAGCCTGCATTCACCTATGTGACTGTTCTGGCAATGAGGGCATACAGGTAGCTGAGGAGCTCCCATTGGACTTTTCCCCTTGTCCTGATAAGCAGCAGTCTCATTAGGCTTCTTAACGCCCCTGTTCTGTTGCTGTTGTGGTTGCCAATTTTGACCACATTGTTGTTGTTGTTGTTGTTGTTAAGGAACATTCTGAATAATCTTTTTTGATGAATCCCTCTGTCTTTGGAACTTTGCCTCTAAGGCCTTCAACTGATAAGTCTTGGCCACCACTTTTGTATACGGTGCCTCATCAAATCCCCCGGTCGTGATCCCTCATAAAAGGTCCGTCTTTAGACCCTGAATGAACTGGTGTACCGTATTTTGGTCGATGTCCACTAGATAAGGTGAATAACGGGATAGTGACTCAAACTTCTGAACGTATTCGGCCACTGATCCGTATTGTCATAGCCGAGAGAATTCCATCATATTTTCCTTCCTCGCACTGCGGTCAAAATACTTCTCATAGAATATCCGTCTAAATCCATCCCAGCTCAATGCCACTGTTGTTGCCTGGACGGTGTCCCACCAAAATCCTGCATTCTTGGTGAGATGAAACGTGGCACATACTACCTTCTTATTTTCTTCCACTTCTGCGTAGCTAAACATTCTCTCTATATGCCGGATCCATTCCTCAGTGTGAGTTGGGTCCGTAGATAGCCTATCAAATGTAGGCAGTTGGAGTCGCCTGAATCTATCTCCACTGGTGTCACGTGGAGCATTTCCATGTTTATTGTTTTCGTTATCTTCCCTTGCCATCATGCGTTCCACCATACAGGACTGTACACCCACCAGTTTGGTTAAACGGTCGATGGCACTGGCACTATCATTTGCTTCATCCTGATGTCCCCTCGCCATTTCTAAGAAAATCCTATAAATAATAACGAACTCAACTTAATAAACTTAAACTTATACGGAAACTTAAACACTTACAGTTGATGGAGCGATCTCACGTGGTGGGTTGCGCAGTCAGACAGTCTACAGAATCACTTTTAAAACCCGGGGGCTCTAAAACCATAATTGTGATGACCCCAAACCCGATCGGGGTCGAAGAGCCTCACTCCAGATATTTAAAATGTGGACTATTTTTTTTTTGAACTTTTACTTTTAAAACCTTACAAAGAAAACTTTCTCTAAAATTGAAGACTGGAAGACATATTTAAAAGGCATGGTAAATCGGATGACATATTTAAATCTGGAAGACAATTAAAATTGGACTACAGAAATAAATGACAGAAGAAAACAGGAAGACAGGAACATTTAAAATTTGGACGAATGAGCTACTCTGGATGAGAACAAGAAGATAGGGAGACATGAAAACGGGAAGACAGAAGTGGACGATGTTGTCGCGGTTGAAAACTAACTTAGGTGCCAGTGTTAAGACAATGAAACAGGGTTTTGGTCGACGAGACACAGCACTTGAAGAGCTGTGACCCACAACAAAATCGGTCGAAGTGCAAAAGAGTAGTAAGACTGAGTTTCAGTCGAAGTGACCTCGGTGATGAAATTGGTCGAAGTGACCTCGGTGACGAAATCGATCGTAGTGACCTCGGTGAAGAAATTGGTCGAAGTGACCTCGGTGCTGAAATCGGTCTACAGAATTGGACACCAGGTTTGGACGACAGAACTGGACGACAAGTTTGGATGATAGATTTGGACGACAAGTTTGGAAGACAGAATTGGGCGACAAGTTTGGACGACAGAACTGGACGATAGGTTCGGACGACAACTTTGGACGACATTATCGCCCACAACTTTGGACGATTAACACTTAGCCTTGGTCGACAGACTAAGTCTCTGGAATTAATTTCTACATCATTCGGTCGACAAATTCGACCGAATGGATATAGATAACAGAGGGACTAAACACTCTCTCAACATCTAAAGTACCCCAACCAGAAGAAACCCGATTAAAACATAATTTTAGACGTGTTAGAAAACATGACAGAAGTTCAAAAATCTAACTGCATGGATAGCTCTAAAACCCTAGACAATCCATGCATAACCTAAAAGAACAGACTCCAAGCAGTTCTAGAATATTTCAAAATATATATTTAACTATCAGAACAGAGATTTTTAAAACATCAACACAAAGTCTATACATCATTTTAAAATCTCAAAAGCTGTACAGAACTTGACAAACACCTCAAAAATACACCCCCACAGGTAAAGATTCGTCTGACTACTGCGACCAACCCCATGAGCTCGTCCCGCCAACTGCATCTACTCGTTGGCCTATGGCACAAAGTCCTCATCTGGAGAATCCATATCTACAACAAGGAGTTCAACTATAAGCCTAGAGCTCAGTAAGAACATACAATGCAGTGATGCATATGCTATGCATGAACTTTTGAAATACATGTACTGTAACGACCCATATTCCCAGCAAGATATTGTCCGCTCTGAGGATTGGGCCGCAGCCCAATATCCTCCCCTCACGGCTTTGTTTGGCGAGAACTTCCCGGAAGGTCACCCAACCTGAAATTGCTCTCGCCGAAGCACTTTTAACTTCGGAGTTCTTATGGGATCCGTTGTCAATCGTGCTCCAAAACGCGTCTTACTATGTTGGGTGGGTCTCTTTACATATGTTTCATTTCCACATACTTCCCCAAGCGATGTGGGATTGTGACGACCCCCTTTTTACGACCTGTCACCTTCCGGTTCGCCCGCGCGGACGTATCGCCATCCGGGTTCCGGTTTGTGCAGCCATCGTACCCATACGTGCATATTCGGGTCATCACAATCACCCCCCCTCGGGGGCCCAACGTCCTCGTTGGCCACATTTCCATTTGGGTACAGGCTCTGATACCATTTGTAACGAACCCTATTCCCAACAAGATATTGTCCGCTCTGGGGATTGGGCCGCAGCCCAATATCCTCCCCTCACGGCTTTGTTTGGCGAGAACTTCCCAGAAGGTCACCCAACCTGGAATTGCTCTCGCCGAAGCACTTTTAACTTCGGAGTTCTTATGGAATCCGTTGCCAATCGTGCTCCAAAACGCGTCTTACTATGTTGGGTGGGTCTCTTTACATATGTTTCATTTCCACATACTTCCCCAAGCGATGTGGGATTGTGACGACCCCCTTTTTACGACCTGTCACCTTTCGGTTTGCCCGCGCAGACGTATCGTCATCCGGGTTCCGGTTCGTGCAGCCATCGTACTCATACGTGCATATTCGGATCATCACATGTACATTACATAACTTTACGTTCAAGTGGACAAAAGGTATAAGTGAGACTTATAGAGGAACTGGCGCAACAGAGGTGCACTATCAGGCACATAACAGGAGTGCACTTTCAGCACATTACATGGATACATTACAGGAATACAGAACAGGATGTCAGTCCTCGTCTCACACCTAACCGTACATTACATTACAAGTTTTATCTTTCTTAACTTCAAACCTCATGCATAAAACATTTACATGACTTTCATGAAAACGTGTTTGCATGAACTTATATGGTGCTGAAACATGACATAAATAGGCGACAGAATAACAAAACAGGACATATAACATAAAACATTCAACTTAGAACGTAATTTACGACCTAGCTACCCGACCACAACTCAGACAAATAAAAACCTAGTATCTCCGTGCTGTAGGGCCTTAAAGGCCAAACCTACGCGTATGAACTTACCTGATATCCGTAAGGTTGAAAATCTTGCACGTAAGTCCTCGGCGATTCACGAACCTATATCGTGTATAATCGGGTCGTTAACCCTAAATTTCATTAAAACTAAAGAATAACTAACCTAAACTCGTTAACTAACGAAAAATGGTTACCTTTACTGGAGGAAACAGGAGAAACAGGAGAAACAAAGTTTTGGAATGGTCGCAGTTGCCTGGAAGAGAGAAAACATAGAAGTGTTTCACGTAGGAGTGAAGAGAAGAGAAGAAGAGAGGAAGAGAGAAGGCATGGCTTCTTCAACAAGTTGAACATGTGTCAAGCCCTCATTGACTCCCTCCCAACCACCTTAATTGTTTTTCCATTTTGCTCTTCCATTAGTTTATAACTAAATCGCTATTTAGTTAGCCGATTCGGTTTCTCCGAAACTCTCTCTTTCCACGAAACACACCGAAAAATTCACAAAAACATATATTGTTGTAATATCAAAAATTAATCTCGTTTAATAATTCAAGGAATATTTACATGGCTAAAAATGCCAGGTGTTACACAAACAAAGTACAATTAATGTAATAAATTATAAATAGTGAATTTATTACATTAATTGCACAAAATAATTTTTTGACACGTCAACGAGTATTTTAATAGAGTAAAATAAGAGAATAAACGTAACATTATTTTTAAAAATTTATTAGACATTAACTTGCTAGTAGAACTACTTTCCTTAGTTGTTTAGAATGTTATTAACATATTTAGGTTGTCTTTCTCAAGTTTATAAATTAAGACATACATGTCCGTTTGAAAAATAGAGAGTTCAATGGCAAATAAGTTGTGACTACCGTGCTTAGAATTATGGAATAAAATAATAAAAGTATTTCATCGATCCATTGTTTATTATTGTAATATTAATTAAGTTATAAATCATTAAAATATTATATTAATTACATTAATAAAAAGGATGATTTTATATGATAAATTTAAAAAAAATTACATTTGCACAAATAAAGAACATCTCACCAGATTGCTTACTGACATAAAAAAATTTATTTATGAAGATCATCAAATCTCTTTAAATCATATTTTTAGAGAAGGAAACAGTGCAATCGACTAGTTAGTAACTTTTCTTTTAGCGAAAGGAAGTCTGTCTTTTTTGTGAAAAACATTCCACTAGGTTTAATAAGAATTATTAGAAAGATCTTCAAATCTCTCAACACCACATTTTTAGAGAATGAAACAGTGCAACCGAATAGTTTGCAACTTCGCCTTGGAAGTCTGTCTTCTCTTAAAGAGACATTCCACCGTGTTTAATAAGAATTATTATAAATGATTTTTTAGAAATCTATACCTCTAGACTAACTAAGTTGTAAATGAGCTCTCATTTTGTTCAATAAAAAAAAAAAAAAAAAAAAAAAAAAACTAGGAGATTTTAGATTTAAAGAAGGATGAAAAGTGAGTTATGAAAACTGAGAAGAAGAGGAGCAGCAGTCACACTCTTTCTTTTTCTTTTTCTATTTCTATTTTTTTAACAACTTTTTTTTTCTTAATTATTATTATTATTTAATTAATCTAATTATTTAGATTTTATCACAACAATAAACGTGACATTTCTATATTCATGTTGGATATCTGTATGAAATTGTTGGAATTTAAGTATCCGCGTAAAGTTGAAATCGGTGGTGTTCATTGCACCAACACCAACTACATATGTACCCATAAATATTTGAAAAACAAAATTTTAAGATTACCGGTTAACAAATACGAATTGTTAATTACAATATAATAATAATTATATTTGAACATTTAACAATTAAATAAATGAAAAAGATTACTCAAGATGTTAAGATATGTTCAAAAATCAATTGAGCTAACAGCTTTGACACTCCAACACTTTGAGACCGTCAGTTTTTTTTCCTCAAATCTCTTCACTTTAAATGAACGAGTGGGCAGTGCACGATGTAAATATGATAAGCACATTCAATGTACCGATAAAATCGTACTCTCAAAGACTATTTATGGAAAAAGAAGAGGGATTCTCTTTCGTAAATACATCAATCAATATCAAAGTTACATCTTGGCTCAAACGATTTTCTGCTAGTTGCAAAACCTGTAATCAACAAGGCCTAAGGAAGGATGACAGTTTTTCAATCTCATCATCAATCATGCTAACATCATGCTCAAACAATTTGGTATTCAATTATTCCAAGCACTTTGACAATTGGAACTTCGCTCTTCTCAATTGTTCGTGCTGTGTACATATTGTGTGCATATATATAACTCATTGACTCGTGTTTATAATAAAGTTTAACGATTTATATAAAAAATTGGATAATTATCGATTTTAACCTTATACTATGCACTTTATTTCAGTTAGCCTCCTGTACTAAAAATACTAGCAAATCAAACATTGTACTTTGATTATGTTATCAGTTTTGATATTCTATCAACAATTTCGTTAAACTCTCATTTAAAAAATTATCAAACGATATTTGTTTCACTTGAAATTTGTACCTCATGTTCACTACTTAATGAGAAGATAATCAGAAAATTTTCATGATTTTTTAACAAATATACGATTTATTGTAATTTTATTTTTGTAATTTATAAAAATATTATAATAAATCATACAATTTTTAGAAAATCACGAAATGTGTTCTATTATCTAACCATGATGTGTGAACATGTAAAAAAAGTTTCAAATAAAGTTTCAAATTGATTTTTCAAAGCAAACCTAAATCGAATCAAAGCGGACCTAAATCATCTGTTTGGTTGGTTTATCTAGTTCAACCCGAACTAATTTCATCTCTAAACAACAATGTCTAATTTGTTCAAGGTGCAAAGTTTGATATTTATTTTGTTAAATAAAAAATTTCTCAAATGTTACAACCTGCCATGTGAAAGTTATAACGACTAAGTGTAGGTGCTCAACTTATGTAACGCCCCGAGTTATCTGAACCCGGTTCGCTACTCATTACTTGATCATAACTAAGGAATTTCGAATAAATTTAAAACTTCATTCGACATTCAAAATTTGACATTTTCTAAACGTTCAAAACATTTGAAAACTTTGCAGCGGAAAATTATTTAAAACTACAATGGGGATTTAACTAGCTGTGAAAATATTGTTGGAAAGATTAATGGAAATGTTTAAAGTATTCGGTCAAGAGAAAATAAGGTTTTAAATGATGGACTACTCAAGGAATTACAAAAGTCGAATTCATCTGCCGACGACAAAGTCAACGGAAGGAAACGGAACGAGGTTCCTGCCGATGACGTCACGAGTTGAACTCGTCTGCCGACGACTAGTCAACGGAAGGAGCAGAAGCAGAAAACCAAAGGCTTCTGCCGATGACGTCTACACAACTTCACCCACAACTTCATCTGCCGATGAAATCATGGTAACTTCACACACCACTTCATCTGCCGATGAAGTTAACATAACTTCATCTGCCGATGAAGTCAGCGCAATTTCATCTCTCAATAGATAAACACACGTCATCTTCCGATAACAACAATATGACTCCACGCCTTCCGATTCGCTAAACGACAAACGGGTTACTCTACACCTTCCGATTCGCTAAACGACAAACGGGTTACTCTACACCTTCCGATTCGCTAAACGACAAACGGGTTTCTCCCTCTTCCGATGGAATGGACTACATCTGCCGACACGTGCTACTCACGTAACTCCTTAAAGCATCTACTGATAGACTTTAAAATTTACATCTTCCGATGGCTTTTCTGAAGACATCTTCCGATAGAATTTAAAATTTACTCAACATCTACCGACAGATATCATCTGTCGATAGAGAGCAAAACAACAACTCTAATCGCTTCACTTGCAAATCCAGTAATAAACCAACAGAATACTAAATTCAGAGAAAACTAAGAATACTTTTGAAAACTTCAAGTAACTCATTCTTGCTAAAACTAACCAGAGACAATCCAAACCTTTGTGTCACTAGAAACTCATAAGTACTATCTTGAAATCCCAACAGAATATCGTTATCAGAAAAGAAACTCAAAAGCGAATTCCAAAACATTAGAATTTCTACTGTCATGAAAGCTCAGTATAATAAATTTGAAATACTGTCAATTAATCTTTGTTAGTCAATGACACCAGTCAAACCGCCCCAACAGATGCCTGACCGTTGCACAGCCGTGCTCCACCAACCTCATCTACTCGGTTATGCTCTCAGGGAAATCACCTGCTGTATCCTCAACACCTACATCACAAAACTCATCTATTAGCCTAATGCTAAGCAAGTAAAGCATTAATGAAATGTATGCTGAAACATAAACCCTGATCATGCAGTTTCTAATTTTCTCAACTCAGTTGTGCATCGTTCATAAACTGGTCTGATCCCTAAGTTCCCTTGGGAGTGGGATCGGTTCTCCCAATGTAATAAATCCTCTACTCAGTTAAGGGGCGGATTACTTCCCTTAACAGCTAATACAGATCCCTTAATTCCCTTGGGAGTGGGATCGGTTCTCCCAATGTAATAAATCCTCTACTCAGTTAAGGGGCGGATTACTTCCCTTAACAGCTAATCTGTTTCATTCAATTCATACTCATCATAACCTTGCACATAAATTCATTTTCGTAATTCTTCAAAACTTAATGCATGACATAAAGAAAAGAAACACTCAAGCATGCATAAACCTACTGTTTTGTGATGTAGGCCCGAAGGCTCACACATTACTTTACTTACCTGGCTCCTGGAAATCGCTCGGCTATATGCTACTCCAAAAATCTGCTCACCTAAAACCATTGACAGATTATGGATTAGATCTCCACTAAACTTTATCTAACTACTGAAGTCTAAGGAAGCCAGTTTGGGGCTCTACTGATTAAGCATTCCCGATACATCACTAAACCCCAAAGCCTAAATCTCTCACCCGCAGCTTATCGAAGATACATACATTGCAATCCTTCAGCTACCCTAGCACTAGAACGGCAAGTAGTTGATTCAAAACTCACCTTGGTTGGGGAAAACCGGAGGGGAAAATCGCCCAGAGGTAGTCTGCTTGAGCTGAGAGGTAAGAGTAATAAAACAGTGGCGGCTAAACCTCACTAAACCTTTCCTTAAATGCCTTATCCACAATATAAATTCGCAATTACCATTTTGCCCCTGCCTAGTCATTTACAACCTAATCAACATTTCACTAAATTTTAACCATAAAAATTATATACCACCGTTTAATAACTTATTTTGATTTATTGAAACCGGGTGCTACAATCTACCCTCCTTAAAAGAATTTTGTCCTCAAAATTCAGTACCTGAATAACTCCGGATGTTGATCCATCATGTCTTGCTGGCTTTCCCAAGTTGTCTCCTCCAAGTTCTGGTTGTGCCATAAGACTTTCACTAGTGGCACTTCTTTGTTGCGCAATACCTTCACTGCATAATCTAGAATCTTTACTGGCTTTTCTTCATAGGTGAGTGTAGGTTGAATCACAATGTTCTGCTGTTCAACGACATGAGTTGGATCCCGTATACACTTCTTTAGCATAGAGACATGGAACACATCATGTATTCCTTCCATAGAAGCTGGTAGCTGTAATTGATAGGCTGCTTTCCCAACTCTCTTCAGGATAGTGAACGGTCCAATAAATCTGGGGTTCAACTTTCCTCTTTTTCCAAATCTCACGACTCCTTTGAAAGGTGACACCTTAAGGAAAACTTCATCCTCTACTTCAAATTCCAGTTCTCTTCTCCTCTTGTCTGCATAGCTTTTCTGTCGGCTTTGAGCTGTCAAAATTCTCTGTCGGATGAGGGCAATCTTCTCCACTGTTTGCTGCACGATATCAGGACCTAGTAGTTGTGCTTCACCAACTTCATCCCAGTACAAAGGTGATCTGCATTTTCGTCCATATAATGCCTCATACGGTGCCATTCCTATTGTCGCCTGAAAACTGTTGTTGTAAGAGAACTCTACCAATGGTAAATACTTACTCCAAGATCCTTGAAAATCTAATATGCACGCTCAGAGCATATCCTCTAAGGTCTGAATAGTTCTCTCGGATTGTCCATCTGTTTGAGGGTGAAAGGCTGTGCTAAAGTTAAGTTGTGTTCCCATAGCCTTATGCAAACTTTTCCAAAACTTAGATGTAAATCTAGAGTCTCGGTCTGAAACTATAGTGCTTGGAACTCCATGCAATCTAATGATCTCTTGCACATACAACTCTGCTAGTTGATCCATCGAATATGTTATCTTAATAGGCAGAAAATGGGCGGATTTGGTTAAACGATCAACTATTACCCAAATTGCATCGTGTCCTTTTGCTGTTCTAGGCAATCCTGTAACAAAATCCATTGTCACTTGTTCCCACTTCCATTCCGGAACTGGTAGGGGTTGCAATGTTCCTGCAGGCCTCTGATGTTCAGCTTTGACCTGCTGGCAGACCAAACATGACTCCACGTACTCCGCCACACATCTTTTCATACTTGGCCACCAAAAATGCTGCTTGAGATCTCTGTACATCTTAGTACTTCCGGGATGAATAGAGAGTCTAGAAGAATGAGCCTCGGATAGAATTTCCTTTCGAAGCTCGACATTAGCTGGAACAAACCATCTATTTCTAAACTTAAGGATTCCATCAGCCGAGCAGTTGAAATCTGTCTTGACAGTAGAATCTATGTACAGCTTATACTTATTGCATTCAGCGTCATTCATTTGAACTTCCTTTATTCTCCCCAAAATAGTAGGCCTCAAAGATATGGCCGAAAGCATGGCTGACACGCTAGATACTGCTTCAAGGTTAAACCTTAGGAATTCAGTCTCTAAGGCTATCGGTATGTCTAGAATCAACGTAGAAACCGATGGAGTCACCCTGCTCAAAGCGTCTGCCACTACATTCGCTTTGCCGGGATGATACTTAATCTCAAAGTCATAGTCTTTTACAAATTCCAACCATCTACGTTGCCTCATGTTTAGCTCCTTCTGTGTGAAAATGTACTTCAGACTCTTATGATCTGAAAATATTTCGCAAGTTTGTCCATACAGGTAGTGCCTCCAAATCTTTAATGCAAAAACCACTGCAGCTAATTCTAAGTCATGAGTAGGATAATTCTTCTCGTGCACTTTTAATTGCCTAGATGCATAAGCTATAATTTTTCCGTCTTGCATCAAAACACAGCCAAGTCCAATTTTGGAAGCATCGCAATAAATACTAAACTTACCATTTTCAACAGGAAGGGTTAGTATAGGTGCATTGGTCAATTTCTGCTTTAAGGTTTGGAAACTGAACTCACACTTATCAGTCCAAATATACTTTACATTTTTCCTTGTTAACATAGTGAGGGGTGTGGCAATCTTCGAAAACCCCTCAATGAACTTTCTGTAGTACCCTGCTAGTCCAAGAAAGCTCCTGATATCTGTAGCATTCTTCGGTTGGGGCCATTCCTTAACTGCTTGAACTTTAGCTGGATCGACAGATATTCCATCACCAGAGATCACGTGACCAAGAAAGTGAACTCTGTCCAACCAAAATTCACACTTGGAAAACTTAGCATAAAGTTGGTGCTGTCTTAGTAACTCCAACACCAAACCCAAATGCCTTGCATGCTCGTCCTAAGTTTTAGAGTAGATTAGGATGTCATCAATGAATACAATAACAAACTTATCTAAATACTCACGAAACACCCTATTCATGAGATCCATGAAGGCTGCTGGTGCATTTGTCAAACCAAAAGACATAACCAAAAACTCATAGTGTCCATACCTTGTACGAAAAGCAGTCTTTGGGATGTCTTCGGATTTAACCTTCAATTGGTAATAACCGGACCTTAAGTCAATCTTAGAGAAAACTCTCGCACCCTTAAGTTGGTCAAATAAGTCGTCAATCCTCGGTAGAGGGTACTTATTCTTGACAGTTAACTTATTCAATTCTCTATAATCAATGCACATACGCATTGATCCATCCTTCTTCTTGACAAAGAGGACAGGTGCACCCCACGGTGAGAAGCTTGGGCGTATGAATCCCTTCTCCAACAAGTCCTCCAACTGTTTCTTTAACTCTTTAAGTTCTGTTGGTGCTAGTCTATATGGATTTTTAGACACAGGCTCGGCTCCGGGGTAAACATCTACAACAAATTCGATTTCTCTATCGGGTGGTAAACCAGGAAGGTCATCTAAAAACACTTCAGGAAAGTCTCGGACAGTTAGGACATTCTGAGGATTTGCCTTTCCTACAAGCCGTGCGTCTAAAACGCTAGCTAAGAAGCACAAATACCCTCTACACAGGGAAGGTCTAGTGTTAATGGAAGTCATCACAGACATCACCTCACTCTTCCTTGAGGCCTGAAAGGTATGTTTCAAATTACCAGGGGGTTGGAAACTAACTATTCCAGTCCTACAATCAATTGTGGCATAATGTTTAAACAACCAATCCATTCCTAGGATTACATCAAATCCCATTATGTCCATAATAATGAGATCGGCAGGTAAATTCATGTTCCCTACCAATACATTGCTATCAGGAATTACTTGGTTAGAGTGCATATGTTCACCAGAGGGTAAGGCAACATCAAATACATGCACAGTAGAGGTAAGCTTTACATCTAACTTATCAGCAAATGTCAATGCTACGAATGAATGTGTTGCACCAGAATCTATCAATGTAAAAGCGGGTAGGGAATTGACCAGTATAGTACCTGACACCACAGCAGGCTGCTCATCATCGCCTGGCTCAACCATGGAGAATATTCTTGGCTTAATCACAGCAGGGCCATTCTTCAAGGCCGGACAGTCTCTGTTAAAGTGACCAACCTTGCCGCAATTGAAACACCGAGTGACTCTGGGTCTCGGGCAATCTCTGAAAGCATGCCTAACTTCATCGCAATTGAAACACTTTCCCGATCCAAACCTGCATTCACCCAAATGACTTTTCAGACACTTCGGACACTGGGGATACTTCTGACTATCCGGTACCTTCCTCCTTGATCTTTGGCTATTCTGGCCTTCATTCGGCCTCTTCATCCCTCTCTGTTGTTGTGGTTGAACAAACCTTTGTGGGACTTCCTTTGTTCCAGCACACATCCTTTCGGCCTCTTCCACTTCCAGAGCAGTGGACACTACTTCACTTAACGCCAAACCTTTAATACCGCAAAATTTAACTCCTCGGTAAATTTCTGGTTTCAGTCCATGCACAAACTTGAACACCTTATCCTCGTCTTTGTGAGCAAAGTGTCCAGCAAACCTGGACAGGGACTCAAACTGCCTACTATACTCGGCCACAGACCCTGTCTGCTTCAAGTTCAGAAACTCCAACTTCTTTGCAGTTTGGACGGTGCTATTGAAATACTTCCCGTAGAAAATGTCTTTGAATCGTGACCATTGCATTGTCAAAACATCTGTGGTGGTTTCTATTGTCTCCCACCAGAGCTGAGCTTCTCCAGCCAAATGAAAGGTTGCCAATGTGACTTTCTCTTCTTCTCCTATGTTGGCACACCTGAACATACTTTCAATCTTCCTAAGCCATCCCTCAGCAATGACTGGATCGGAGGAATGTCCATCAAATGTGGGTGGTCTCAGTCTCCGGAATCTATCTCCAGAATGTTCACTGTTAGAACCTGAGTTAGCACTTCCTTGTGCTTCCCGATTCAACAGCACTCCTAATTGATCAGATTGTTGACGCACAATATCAGTCTGCTGACGCATTGTAACGACCCCGTTCCCAGCAAGATATTGTCCGCTCCGGGGATTGGGCCGTAGCCCAATATCCTCCCCTCACGGCTTTGTTTGGCGAGAGCACTTCCCGGAAGGTCACCCAACCTGGAATTACTCTCGCCGAAACCCTCTTAACTTCGGAGTTCTTATGGGATCCGTTGTCAATCGTGCTCCAAAACGCGTCTTTTTTTTTTTTTTTTTTTTTTTTTTTTTTTTTTTTGTTTTTTTTTTTTTTTTTTGTTTTTTTTTTTTTTTTGTTTTTTTTTTTTTTTTTTTTTGTTTTTTTTTTTTTTTTGTTTTTTTTTTTTTTTTGTTTTTTTTTTTTTTTTTTTTTTTTTTGTTTTTTTTTTTTTTTTTTTGTTTTTTTTTTTTTTTTTTTTTTTTTTTTTTTTTTTTTTTTTTTGTTTTTTTTTTTTTTTTTTTGTTTTTTTTTTTTTTGTTTTTTTTTTTTTTCCCCAAGGGCGCTGTGGGATTGTGACGACCCCCTTTTTACGACCCGTCACCTTCCGGTTCGCCCGCGCGGACGTACCGCCATCCGGGTTCCGGTTCGTGCAGCCATCGTACCATACTTACAGATCCGGGTCATCACAATCACCCCCCCTCGGGGGCCCAACGTCCTCGTTGGCCACAATTCCGGTTGGGTACAGGCTCTGATACCATTGTAACGACCCCGTTCCCAGCAAGATATTGTCCGCTCCGGGGATTGGGCCGTAGCCCAATATCCTCCCCTCACGCTTTGTTTGGCGAGAGCACTTCCCGGAAGGTCACCCAACCTGGAATTACTCTCGCCGAAACCCTCTTAACTTCGGAGTTCTTATGGGATCCGTTGTCAATCGTGCTCCAAAACTCGTCTTGCTATGTTGGGAGGGTCTCTTACATATGTTTCATTTCCACATACTTCCCCAAGCGCTGTGGGATTGTGACGACCCCCTTTTTACGACCCGTCACCTTCCGGTTCGCCCGCGCGGACGTACCGCCATCCGGGTTCCGGTTCGTGCAGCCATCGTACCATACTTACAGATCCGGGTCATCACAATCACCCCCCCTCGGGGGCCCAACGTCTCGTTGGCCACAATTCCGGTTGGGTACAGGCTCTGATACCATTTGTAACGACCCCGTTCCCAGCAAGATATTGTCCGCTCCAGGGATTGGGCCGTAGCCCAATATCCTCCCCTCACGGCTTTGTTTGGCGAGAGCACTTCCCGGAAGGTCACCCAACCTGGAATTACTCTCGCCGAAGCCCTCTTAACTTCGGAGTTCTTATGGGATCCGTTGTCAATCGTGCTCCAAAACTCGTCTTGCTATGTTGGGAGGGTCTCTTACATATGTTTCATTTCCACATACTTCCCCAAGCGCTGTGGGATTGTGACGACCCCCTTTTTACGACCCGTCACCTTCCGGTTCGCCCGCGCGGACGTACCGCCATCCGGGTTCCGGTTCGTGCAGCCATCGTACCATACTTACAGATCCGGGTCATCACAATCACCCCCCCTCGGGGGCCCAACGTCCTCGTTGGCCACAATTCCGGTTGGGTACAGGCTCTGATACCATTTGTAACGACCCCGTTCCCAGCAAGATATTGTCCCTCCAGGATTGGCCGTAGCCCAATATCCTCCCCTCACGCTTTGTTTGGCGAGAGCACTTCCCGGAAGGTCACCCAACCTGGAATTACTCTCGCCGAAGCCCTCTTAACTTCGGAGTTCTTATGGGATCCGTTGTCAATCGTGCTCCAAAACTCGTCTTGCTATGTTGGGAGGGTCTCTTTACATATGTTTCATTTCCACATACTTCCCCAAGCGCTGTGGGATTGTGACGACCCCCTTTTTACGACCCGTCACCTTCCGGTTCGCCCGCGCGGACGTACCGCCATCCGGGTTCCGGTTCGTGCAGCCATCGTACCAACTAGCTCAAGTGGTACTCCTCTCTTGTAGCCCAAGTACTTACCCTGAGGTCTTGGGTTCGAGTGGGGAGGAAGGTAAAAATCCTCTGCAGGGAGAGGGAAGTTCTGTGAGTTGGGCTTCCCAGGGCCAAGTGTACGGGCTTGGGCTGGGGATCCAGGGACAAGTGTACGGGCTTGGGCTGGGTTCGGTGCCAGTGCCCCAGGAATGACTGGGCTGGGCCGGGGCTTGACAATAAAAGGCGCCTTTTATTGTCAAGCCCCGGCCCAGGCCCGTACACCTGGCACCGCTCCCGACCCAAGCCCGTACACTTGGCCCCTAGAGCCCACGACCCAAGCCCGTACACTTGGCCCCGTGGGTGACCCAACTCACAGTACTTCCCTCTCCCTGCAGAGGATTTTTGCCTTCCTCCCCACTCGAACCCAGGACCTCAGGGTAAGTACCTTGGCTACAAGTGAGGAGTACCACTTGGGCTAGTAGCTCAAGTGGTACTCCTCACTTGTAGCCAAGGTACTTACCCTGATTCCTGGGTTCGAGTGGGGAGGAAGGCAAAATCTTCTGCAGGGAGAGGGAAGTACTGTGAGTTGGGTCACCCACGGGGCCAAGTGTACGGGCTTGGGTCGTGGGCTCTCGGGGCCAAGTGTACGGGCTTGGGCTGGTTCGTGCCAGTGCCCCAGGAATGACTGGGCTTGGCCGGGGCTTGACAATAAAAGGCGCCTTTTATTGTCAAGCCCCGGCCCAGGCCCGTACACCTGGCACCGCTCCCGCCCCAAGCCCGTACACTTGGCCCCTAGAGCCACGACCCAAGCCCGTACACTTGGCCCCGTGGGTGACCCAACTCACAGTACTTCCCTCTCCCTGCAGAGGATTTTTGCCTTCCTCCCCACTCGAACCCAGGACCTCAGGGTAAGTACCTTGGCTACAAGTGAGGAGTACCACTTGGGCTACTAGCCCAAGTGGTACTCCTCACTTGTAGCCAAGGTACTTACCCTGAGGTCCTGGGTTCGAGTGGGGAGGAAGGCAAAAATCTTCTGCAGGGAGAGGGAAGTACTGTGAGTTGGGTCACCCACGGGGCCAAGTGTACGGGCTTGGGTCGTGGGCTCTCGGGGCCAAGTGTACGGGCTTGGGTCGGGAGCGGTGCCAGGTGTACGGGCCTGGGCCGGGGCTTGACACGCATTAATTCTGTCAGCTGCCTAATTACACTAGAGTCCTCCTCACGTTTAGGACTTGGTATCTCTCTTGGTATTCTTGGTCTTCCTGGGCGCCTAGCCATTTTGCTAATTTCCTGCACAGGGTTAACTACTCTCATAAACATTTTATAACTAAAGCTAACATAAACACTTACAGTTGTTGGAGTACTTCCATGCAACGATTGGCACTGATGAGTAATCTTTTGAACGGTTTAACTGAATGTCTCTGATACCATACTGTAACGCCCCGAGTTATCTGAACCCGGTTCGCTACTCATTACTTGATCATAACTAAGGAATTTCGAATAAATTTAAAACTTCATTCGACATTCAAAATTTGACATTTTCTAAACGTTCAAAACATTTGAAAACTTTGCAGCGGAAAATTATTTAAAACTACAATGGGGATTTAACTAGCTGTGAAAATATTGTTGGAAAGATTAATGGAAATGTTTAAAGTATTCGGTCAAGAGAAAATAAGGTTTTAAATGATGGACTACTCAAGGAATTACAAAAGTCGAATTCATCTGCCGACGACAAAGTCAACGGAAGGAAACGGAACGAGGTTCCTGCCGATGACGTCACGAGTTGAACTCGTCTGCCGACGACTAGTCAACGGAAGGAGCAGAAGCAGAAAACCAAAGGCTTCTGCCGATGACGTCTACACAACTTCACCCACAACTTCATCTGCCGATGAAATCATGGTAACTTCACACACCACTTCATCTGCCGATGAAGTTAACATAACTTCATCTGCCGATGAAGTCAGCGCAATTTCATCTCTCAATAGACAAACACACGTCATCTTCCGATAACAACAATATGACTCCACGCCTTCCGATTCGCTAAACGACAAACGGGTTACTCTACACCTTCCGATTCGCTAAACGACAAATGGGTTACTCTACACCTTCCGATTCGCTAAACGACAAACGGGTTTCTCCCTCTTCCGATGGAATGGACTACATCTGCCGACACGTGCTACTCACGTAACTCCTTAAAGCATCTACTGATAGACTTTAAAATTTACATCTTCCGATGGCTTTTCTGAAGACATCTTCCGATAGAATTTAAAATTTACTCAACATCTACCGACAGATATCATCTGTCGATAGAGAGCAAAACAACAACTCTAATCGCTTCACTTGCAAATCCAGTAATAAACCAACAGAATACTAAATTCAGAGAAAACTAAGAATACTTTTGAAAACTTCAAGTAACTCATTCTTGCTAAAACTAACCAGAGACAATCCAAACCTTTGTGTCACTAGAAACTCATAAGTACTATCTTGAAATCCCAACAGAATATCGTTATCAGAAAAGAAACTCAAAAGCGAATTCCAAAACATTAGAATTTCTACTGTCATGAAAGCTCAGTATAATAAATTTGAAATACTGTCAATTAATCTTTGTTAGTCAATGACACCAGTCAAACCGCCCCAACAGATGCCTGACCGTTGCACAGTCGTGCTCCACCAACCTCATCTACTCGGTTATGCTCTCAGGGAAATCACCTGCTGTATCCTCAACACCTACATCACAAAACTCATCTATTAGCCTAATGCTAAGCAAGTAAAGCATTAATGAAATGTATGCTGAAACATAAACCCTGATCATGCAGTTTCTAATTTTCTCAACTCAGTTGTGCATCGTTCATAAACTGGTCTGATCCCTAAGTTCCCTTGGGAGTGGGATCGGTTCTCCCAATGTAATAAATCCTCTACTCAGTTAAGGGGCGGATTACTTCCCTTAACAGCTAATACAGATCCCTTAATTCCCTTGGGAGTAGGATCGGTTCTCCCAATGTAATAAATCCTCTACTCAGTTAAGGGGCGGATTACTTCCCTTAACAGCTAATCTGTTTCATTCAATTCATACTCATCATAACCTTGCACATAAATTCATTTTCGTAATTCTTCAAAACTTAATGCATGACATAAAGAAAAGAAACACTCAAGCATGCATAAACCTACTGTTTTGTGATGTAGGCCCGAAGGCTCACACATTACTTTACTTACCTGGCTCCTGGAAATCGCTCGGCTATATGCTACTCCAAAAATCTGCTCACCTAAAACCATTGACAGATTATGGATTAGATCTCCACTAAACTTTATCTAACTACTGAAGTCTAAGGAAGCCAGTTTGGGGCTCTACTGATTAAGCATTCCCGATACATCACTAAACCCCAAAGCCCAAATCTCTCACCCGCAGCTTATCGAAGATACATACATTGCAATCCTTCAACTACCCTAGCACTAGAACGGCAAGTAGTTGATTCAAAACTCACCTTGGTTGGGGAAAACCGGAGGGGAAAATCGCCCAGAGGTAGTCTGCTTGAGCTGAGAGGTAAGAGTAATAAAACAGTGGCGGCTAAACCTCACTAAACCTTTCCTTAAATACCTTATCCACAATATAAATTCGCAATTACCATTTTGCCCCTGCCTAGTCATTTACAACCTAATCAACATTTCACTAAATTTTAACCATAAAAATTATATACCACCGTTTAATAACTTATTTTGATTTATTGAAACCGGGTGCTACAACTTATCAGGACCCGACCCGCCTCCTTCTCCCCCGGTACAGGATCCTAACGGATTAGGATTCCCGAAGTGGAAAAATTCAAACGACAACCTGGTCAACGAAGGCCACGACTTCCAAGTCAAACATACAGACGTTCCCTAAGTAGGAATGTTGACCATTCAATCCTACTTGACATCCTGAATTAGGATCTTATCAATTCAATCCAACCAAAATCATATATTTCATAATTTGAAATATCTACATCATCAATACATTACATCAAAGGACAATAGAAGCGTAAACAAAATATAATTACACAGCAGTCACGTCAGGTGACTTTCCACAAACCTCAAACTTATGCCTCTGTGTATTGTTTATCTTGCCTTGGCTTTCCTGTCTTAGTGAACGTCTCGATATCTGAAAAATAGAATTATCCACGAAATGAGCCATTGGCCCAATAAATAATCTAACGAATAAAACAGTTAGCCTAAACTCTATCCACACTATCCAGGCTCATACGCCATCCTCTACCTAATCATGATTATTTTGAAATCATCTTAAATCAAATATTATTTTCCATGACATTTATATAAAAATGCATGTGGTTCGTATTTCGAACCCTTTTAAAATCCATTCCATCACAGTTTAAAACCAATTTCCAGTAATCAAATAAATCCTAAGCAATTACAAATAAAATGTAGGATTTAAAAACACATTTTCAAACAGGTTTCCAAACTAGCAATTTTAACATTCAAATTGACATGTCAAAAATACAATCAACTCTAATTGACTCATATGACCATCACACACACCTACACGTTCTCGGGCTTTCACCGGTAGAGCTGTAGGACCCACACATTGCTACCCCGCAAGGTTTAGGGACTTTTAACCTAAGGAGGACATTATACATAAGGCTCCTAATATTTTCATAGTCGTACTTATCGTACACGAAGAGGCGAGACCAGACCAATGATTTCTTATGTTAGCAAGACATTCATTCTCCCTCCTTCCTAAATGCATGCTTTAAAAATATTTATAAAACAATGCTATGCATGTACAAAACACGTATTCACCCATGAATTTGATATTTAAAATTCAATATGCTCAGTTCAATGCAATTGACATTTAAAATCAATGCCCAATGTAACGTAAATAAACGTTTTCAACACATTACCATTGAATATTTCAATAAAATATTTGAAACATCATTTTTCATAAAAACAACAATATCATTTTAATCACTTCAACACCCGATTTCACTTCCATCATTCCAATCAAATCTATCTTATCCAGATCCAAGACAGTAATTGAAATCTATCTCCACCTATCAAGGTAATAAAGTCTGATCTAACTATACGTCGGTTCCACCTTTTTTCCCAAGATCTCCACCTATTTCAACGATTTCTATGCCAAAACGATCCTCTCAACGCGTTTATCACTTTACCCTAAAGGATGGATTGACGATTCTAACGTCTCCTCTTCCTTTTTTCCACTTCTCCCTCGTGGGTTTTTTTTCCCGTCGGCTCTTTGTTTCTCTGTTTTTCTTTTTTGTCTCTCTCTCTCTCTTTCTTTAATTTCTCTCCTCTCTCACGTGAAAACCAAAGGCAGCCACGTACCCCTCTCTTCTCTTTTATTCTTTCTCATTTCCTTTTAATTTCTTCCACTTCCTCTCTCATCCTAGGTATACCCACAAAACAATTGCCACCTAAACACATTTTCACTTCTCTTTCTCTCTCTTTTTCTTTAATTATTTACCACTTAATTAATTTTAATTAATTCTTAATCATAATTAAACTTTAATCTAATCTCAATTAGATTTATTTTAATCTAATTTTTGTAATTACTTAAAAGTTTAAATCAGAAAATCGAATTTTTAAACTTTTTAATGGCGCGATCGATCGACATGTCTCAGCCGATCGATCGGCACCCCTAATCCTCGAAGATTATCAAGGGCGATCGATCGGTCATGCCTCAGCCAATCTATTGGCACCCGCTCTGTATTCGAATTTCATACTCAGCCGATCGATCGCCTGACCTCTACTCCAAATCCCTCGCTTCTCCAAATAACAGTCGATCGATCGCTCCTTCCAGGCGATCGATCGTCGTCCTCTTTGCCAGTGATCGTTCATCATCATACGTTAGGCGATCGATCGCCTACCCTGGCGGATTGATCGGCCCTGCATACTCTTTCTTCTTTTTTTCCAATTCATAAATTTTTCACCTCTAAACGTATTCTTTTGTCCATACAATTTTATACACTGTATATTTTACATCTCTTTCAACCAAAATATCTTCAAATACTATTATAATTGAGCTCTACAAATTTTAAACCGTTATACAACTCATATCAGCGAAGATGCACAATCTCACATCACTTGGAAGAGCGAAAAATACATGATTTATAAGTAGAATTTCTCTCTCTACCTAGTTCAACGTATTTTGAACTAATCCTAAAAAACAAATATGTGAGAGCTTTGTCCTAAAGCAGACAATATTATACTGAGAGCACTGAAGAACGATACAATAAAGTTTAAATATCATTAAAAAAAATCAGATTTTAATTTAACAGGCCCTCAAAGTAGAGTTTGATTGATTCTTTAATTTAGTTTTTCTTTAATCTAAAATAAAAGAACTTCGTAGATCAAGATCAAAATTTTCAAACAATTTTTTTAATTAAACATCCAAAAAAATTAATATATATATATATATTGAGAAAGCACATTAATTGATAATTTGGAAATTTGATTGCAACATTTGTTGATGCAATGTTCTTCGGAAGATGATGATAAGGATATATCATCATGACTTGGAAAATTGTCTTCTGAATCAGAAGATGCTAAAAAGAGTTTGGAAAGTTGATTTCGTGTTTGTTCATCATGAACTAACTCGTTTAACTTTTTAGCTTTGAAACATTTGTTAGCATAATGTCCTAGTTGTCCACATTTGAAACATTTAATTTTGGATTTAGGAGTTCTTTGGGTTTTTCTCTTTCTTTTTGGAAAAGAAGGTTTAGGAATGTTTGACCATTCTTTAGCCTTAAGCTTTCTTTTTGCTTTTTGATAATTTTTATAATTTGGAGATTTATGATGTTTGGTTTTATCCTTGATTCTTTTAGGATATTGGATTGGCATATCAAAAGCAAATTGTTGACAGAATTCACCTATCTCTTGTTTGCCTGTGATATTTTGTTTCTTAATTTGATATTGTAACTTCATGTCGTTACATAGGTTTATACCTGTTTGAAGACAAATACTAACAAGATGGCCATATGTTAAATCATTCCAGGGAATATTGTGACCATTTTGGGTAATACTTAAAGCTTGTTTGACACATTCGGCAAATTGAGGAGGTAATCCCTCAATAAATTTGGATTTCCAATAAGGAGCATTGGCATCAGGTCTTTGGAAGACTTTGGTAATGAAAACATCTTTATACCAACGAAAATTGGTTAAAGCTCCACATTTGAGATTTTGTAATAATTCGGTGCCTCGTTCAAGACGCTGATCAACCGAACCAACAAAATAGTAGATGATGGATTGGATGAGTGTATAAACACTATCCTGCTGAGGATGGGAAGTAGATGGCTGTTCAATTTTAACAGCATTGAGAATTTCTTCTCTTTGAACTTGAGTGAGAATGTTATCCCACCAACCTTTGAGACTGCCAATGAAACCACTAATGATAAAAATGGCAATATCTTTGTCAGTGTTATGTGATGCACGGCAAATACTGGCATACATCATCATTTTGTGAAGGACTTCGTAAATCTGATATTCAGATAAACCATCTATGTTCCATTCATAAATAGTTTTGGCTGAATAGGCAGTTTGACTTTTGAAGAAATTTTCTTCCCAAAGCATATCGGGAGGAGTTGGTCTTGGATAATAGACACGACGGAAAGTATCTCCACCTAAATTGTCTTTGTATTTGATACGATTTAGAGATAAATTATATGAAGAGTTGTCAAGCAAAGGATCTTCATACTTTGGAAAAGTAATTTGCAGTTGGTGAATTTCTTCCAGATCAGAATCAGTACTAGACTTACTGGAATTTGAATTAAAATCATCAGAAAATTCAACATATTTGGTAATTGGAGATAAGTTAACAGATTTTAATCTTTTAACTAATTCATCCATAAACTCGTTGTCCTTATTTGAATTTTTGAAATTGAAATTTGACAAGAATATAGGCGGCTTTAGATCAGGTTGACTAATTGCTAAAGCTTTGGAAGTGGATGCTGCTAAAGCTTTGGAAGTGGATGCTTCTTTAGAATCCTGGGATTTGGGAATTTCTTTTTGTAGTTTATCCAATTGTTTCTCAATTCTTTGAAGTTGGTTGCCAACTGTGTTGAGATTTATATTTGTATAATTCAGTTGTTTATGAATAGGGGATTCGATAATGACCTCTTTGTCTTTGGAAGAAGTATCTACTAAAGGGATTGCTTCAATAGTAGAACTTTTATCTTGACTTATTAACTGAATAGGTTCGAAAGGGGGATGAACTGACTTAACATCTCCTGTTTTAGTATGCCAATTGATTAGAAAACTGTCATATTGATCTAAGACATCAATAGACGAAGTGTAATTTGGAATATAGGACTCCCAGTACCATTTTGGAAAGAACATAAATGTTTGTTCTTTTTGAAGATAAGAGTAAAATTGCTCTTTGATGATTTGAAAAGGTTTCCCAGCATGCTGGTGATGAATCCATTTGCGAAATAAAGAATTGGAAGGCTTTTGGTACTCTTCATTAACAATATCCCTAATTAAAGATCCTGGAGAGAAATCCATGAGAGATTAAATTGCATTTTCGATGCAGTTGGAGAATCATCCTTTTTGTTGTCCTCTTGACCAAATGTAGGATGTTTGTAAACTCCATGAGGAATTTGTTCTTTGGAAACCTGAATCTCTTCAATGTTGAGAGATTGAGGTAATTGGGAAGAACCAGAAACGGAATGCCTGGAACTAGAATTCTCGATTGGTTTGAAAGAAGAGAAACTAGATCTATTTGACATACTCCTAGATAAAGAAATTTTTTTAGAAATTTCAGGAGTAAATTGGATTTGAATTTCTCCATCCTTTGTTTGAATAATTTGATCAATTTGAGAATTGATACTTGATCTTGGAAGTATGGCTTGAGGAATTGTCCATGTTGTTGGAAATGTAACTTCTTCCCAGTTGATGAGACGAGGAATAGCGATGTTGGTAGATAATAGATTACTTTCTATTACCATAGTTTTGCCAGGAATTTCTCGAATAATGGCATTTGGACACAAAGTATTCATTAATTTGTAATTAATACGGTATATGACCGCAATGGTTTCTGATCCGGGAAGGAAATCATAACCATGAGTTTGAATGTTCAGGGTGATTGCCTCAAACAGATTGGGATCTGTCAAAGACAGATTGAGATTTGGATATACATTAAAGTATATTGGACCATGACATAAACTTGTTTGAATAACTCCCATAAGAGAGTTTTTCCAATTTTGATTTCTAGCATCTCGCAGATTAGCTAAAATACTAGCATTTAAACCTGGAAGAGTTAAAGGTTTAAAAGCAATTTGAATTAATCCTATATGGATATATTTGAACTTTTTGAAATATTTTTGGATATCTTTTAAACTTAGAAGTTTAAGAGTTTTGTCATTGGAATCTAAACAAATAGTTTGTTCAGAGATTTTGATAGCATTTTTGAAAAGAAATTCAAAAGTTCCAACTTTATAAATTTCTTTGGTTTCTATTACTGGAATAGACCACTGATTTAGTAAAGAGTTTTGAGAAATTTCTACTATTTGTTCATTCTTAGTAGAATTGGAAGATATATTGGTAATATCAGAAAAATTCATTTTTAGAAATTAGTTAATTCATTTATGCAAAAAGCAAATCTTTTCTAAGCCCAATCTTATATTGGAAATTTGGTATTCATTTTGAATTAGTAAAGAAATCTCAACATACCATTTCTGGCTTAGAATATGGCTAATATGATTGAAAGTGTCAGATTGGAAAGGAATAGAATTATCAACTTCATTGGAATGTGAAATGGAATCTTCTAATTGGCTGATTTTGGCATCAGAAATTAATTGATTATTTCTGAGAATTTTGATTTCTTCTTTAAGATGATTGACTTCTTTTTGTAAATCTTGGAGAGTAACAGGAGTAATTTTTTGCTTCTGATCTATCCGAGAAAAGACTTCTATATATATATATATATATATCTGTCTAATAGTCTTATAATCATTACGGAAAATGAGTTTACTTCCATTGAAAAAATATTATATTATATTTCTTCAATCTTTTGGGGCATAATAATAAATTTGTCCACTGCTTTAATAATGTATATTCTCTAATAAATCATTAAAACGCGAGAAATGTAAATTAAAATAAAATATGATATTTGTGACGACCCCGACCCGTCGGGACTGTCACGGGACTCGACTGGACTTTAAGTTTGAATTACACATTTTTGGACGTAAAATTTTTCAACTTTTTTAAAAAAAAAAAAAAAAACTCATGGACATTTAAAATGGCAAGACATAAAATTGAACTGGTCAAAGTGGACGACTGGCCAAAGTGAACGACTGTTTTTAGATGACAGAATGGACGACTTACTCCTTTTGACACAAAAAACTTCAAACACCAGAAGCCCGATTCAAAACGTAATTTTTAGACATGTTAGAAAATATGACAGAAGTTCAAAAAATCTAACTGCATGGATTGCTCTAAAACTCAAGACAATCCATGCACAACCTAAAAGGAAAAAGATTTCCAAACAATTCCAGTACATTTAAAGAAAATACAACTGTCATAATAGAAGTTTTAAAATATTTACACAGATCCTATACATCACCTAAATCCCAAAACAACACTATACAAAATTTGCATACACTATACAAAATTTTACGTCCAAAAATGTGTAAGTCAAACTTAAAGTCCAGGGCAAGACATAAAATTGAACTGGCCAAAGTGGACGACTGGCCAAAGTGAACAACTGTTTTTAGAGGACAGAATGGACGACTTACTCCTTTTGACACAAAAAACTTCAAACACCAGAAACCCGATTCAAAACGTAATTTTTAGACATGTTAGAAAACATGACAGAAGTTCAAGAAATCTAACTGCATGGATAGCTCTAAAACTCAAGACAATCCATGCACAACCTAAAAGGAAAAAGATTTCCAAACAATTGCAGTACATTTAAAGAAAATACAACTGTCAGAACAGAGGTTTTAAAACATTTACACAGATCCTATACATCACCTAAATCCCAAAACAACACTATACAAAATTTGCATACACTATACAAAATTTTACGTCCAAAAATGTGTAAGTCAAACTTAAAGTCCAGGGCAAGACATAAAATTGAACTGGCCAAAGTGGACGACTGGCCAAAGTGAACAACTGTTTTTAGAGGACAGAATGGACGACTTACTCCTTTTGACACAAAAAACTTCAAACACCAGAAACCCGATTCAAAACGTAATTTTTAGACATGTTAGAAAACATGACAGAAGTTCAAGAAATCTAACTGCATGGATAGCTCTAAAACTCAAGACAATTCATGCACAACCTAAAAGAAAAAAGATTTCCAAACAATTCCAGTACATTTAAAGAAAATACAATTGTCATAACATAGGTTTTAAAACATTTACACAGATCCTATACATCACCTAAATCTCAAAACAACACTATACAAAATTTGCATACACTATACAAAATTTTACGTCCAAAAATGTGTAAGTCAAACTTAAAGTCCAGTCGAGTCCTGTGACAGTCCCGGCGGGTCGGGGTCGTCACAGTTATGGTATCAGAGACCCCGGGTTTTAAAAGCAATTTTGTAGACTGTTTGACTGCGCAACACACCACGTGAGATCGCTCCATCAACTATAAGTATTTAAGTTTTCGTATAAGTTTAAGTTTATTAAGTTGAGTTTGTTATTATGTATAGGATTTTCTTGAAATGGTGAGAGGGAATCAAGGTAATGCAAACGACAGGGGCGACGCCCTCGATCGTCTAACTGAGCTAGTAGGCATTCAGTCACGCATGATGGCAGATAATGGGAACAACAACCATGTGAATGCTCCACGTGACACCAGTGGAGACAGATTTTGACTGCTCCAACCGCCTACATTTGATGGATTGTCTACGAACCAAACTCATGCTGAGGAATGGATTCGGCAGATTGAGCGAATGTTCAGCTACGCAGAAGTGGAGAAGAATAAGAAGGTTATATGTGCTATGTTTCATCTCACCAAGAATGCTGGATTTTGGTGGGACACGGTACAGTCAACTACAATGGCATTAAGTTAGGAGGGATTCAAGAGGATCTCCAACGAGAAATATTTCGACCGCAGTGTGAGGAAGGAAAAGATGGTCAAATTCTCTCGACTGCGGCAATTTGAATCAGTGGCCGAGTATGTTCAGAAGTTTGAGTCGCTATCCCGCTATGCACCTCATCTAGTGAACACTGACGAAAACAAGGTACACCAATTCATTCAGGGTCTGAAGATGGACCTCTTACGGGGGATCACAACCGGGGGATTTGATGAGGCATCATATACGAAAGTGGTGGCCAAGGCTTATCAGTTGGAAGCCTTAGAAATGAAGTTCCATAGACAAAGAGATTCATCAAAGAAATTCCTTTGTGATGTCCCTCAACAACAACAACAACAACAACGAGGTCAAGGTTGGCAACCACAACAACAACAGAACATGGGCATTAAGAGGCCCAATGAGACTATTGTTTATCAGGACAAGGCAAAGAGACCAATGGGAACTCCTCAGCTTCCTGTGTGCCCGCGTTGCTAGAGAAGTCATATAGACGAATGCAGGCTCTTTACTGGCCGCTGCTTCCGATGCGACAAAGAGGGCCATCAAGTCCGGCATTGCCCAATGCCCGACAAGAGGTCAAATCGTGCCATGCCAAGAGTATTTGCTATAACAGAGAATGCTCACGATGCCCAGCACACAGCGATCACAGGTACAATCTTGATATATAATACACCATCCTATACATTGTTGGACACGGGGGCCACACATTCGTTTGTGGCTAGGGACTTCGTGGTTAGGGAGAAATTTTGTCTTGTGCTGACTGATCAACCTTACAGTGTCATGATACCATCCGGAGAGTTAATGCACTCTGAGCAGGCAGTGCAGGGTGATATAGTGTCATTAGGAGACCAGAAATTGTATGTCAATCTTATCATCATTGGCATGAAAGGATACGATGTAATTCTGGGGATGGACTGGCTGTTTAGACATCACGCCACCATCGACTATAGGTCCGGGCTTGTGTTCTTTAAGCGCCCGAATGAGAATGAGTTCTCCTATCAGGCTATACCAAAGGAACACTCTATGACTATTGTATCCTCCTTAGAAGCTCAAAAGCTGATGAGGTCGGGATGTGCCGGATTTCTAGCCTATGTGGTAGATGCTCAGAGGCAAGGTGAGGTGGAACTCCAAAACGTTCTGGTTGTTCGAAACTTCCCAGAGGTCTTCTTAGACGACCTGCCAGGATTGCCACTGGATCGCGAGATTGAGTTTGAAATTGAAGTATGTCCTGGTGCTGAACCGGTATCGAAGAATCTATACTGTATGGCGCCAATAGAGCTGAGAGAGTTGAAGACTCAGCTAAGGGAACTTGTGGACAAAGGCTTTGTACACCCTAGTTTCTCTCCGTGAGGCGCTCCTGTCTTGTTCGTTAAGAAGAAGGATGGGTCCCTACATATGTGTATCGATTACCGTGAGCTGAACAAGTTGACCATCAAGAATAAGTACCTGTTGCCGAGGATCGACAATCTATTCGACCAGCTACAAGGGGCTCAGGTATTCTCAAAAATTGATTTATGCTCCGGTTATTACTAGTTGAAGGTCAGAGCTGACGATATTCCAAAGACCGCATTCAGGACCCGATACGGGCACTATGAGTTCTTGGTGATGTCGTTTGGGTTGACTAATACCCCGGCAGCATTTATGGACCTGATAAACAGGATATTCCAGGATTTTCTGGACAAGTTTGTGATCGTCTTCATCGACGACATCCTGGTTTATTCTCGGAATGAGGTAGAGCACGAAGAGCACTTGGTGATTGTGCTATCAACTCTGAAACAACACCAATTGTATGCCAAACTGTCAAAGTGTGAATTCTAGTTGAGCAAAATTAACTTTCTAGGCCATGTGGTGTCTGCAGAAGGAGTGTCTGTGGATCCGGTCAAGATTCAGGCTGTGAGGGAATGGCCGAGGCCGAGGAATGCCAGTGAGGTATGAAGTTTTATTGGGCTAACAGGTTATTACAGAAAGTTTATCAAGGGATTTTTTGTGATAGCAAAGCCTATGACTAGCTTAACGAGGAAAGATGTCAAGTTCAAGTGGTCCGAAGTGTGTGAAGAGAGTTTTCAGACGCTCAAACAAAAATTAATCACTGCTCCTCTGTTGGTATTGCCGGTCGAAGATGGAAAATTCAGTGTGTACTGCGATGCGTCGAAGGTTGGTTTGGGATGCGTATTAATACAGGAAGGAAAAGTGGTGGCGTACGCGTCCAGACAATTGAAGAACCACGAGCAAAACTACCCTACTCACGACCTTGAGTTAGCGGCTGTTGTTTTTGCACTGAAAGTATGGAGACACACTTATATGGACAATCATGCCAGGTGTTTTCTGATCACAAAAGCTTGAAGTATATATTTACTTAGAAGGAGTTAAACATGAGGCAACGGCGGTGGCTCGAGTTTGTGAAAGATTATGACATCGAGATTAAATATCACCCCGGGAAAGCTAATGTGGTAGCCGATGTGTTGAGCAGGATGCCAGCTACTATGCAAACGGCTATGTCGGCCGTGTCAATGCCTTTGAAGACAGAAATTCAGAGGTTCAACTTGGAGGTAGTTTCTGAACTATCAGCTATACTGGCAGACCTATCAATACGGCCAACCGTTTTGGACCGAATTAAGGAAGCCCAGAAGACAAATTTGAAGGAAATAGCCGATATAGTGAGCAAGTTGTCTATGGCCTCTTCCGAGTTCAGTTATTTGGGAGATGATATTTTGAAGTTCAGGGACCGGTGGTACGTTCCGAGAGATGAAGAGCTACGAAAGAACATTTTATTAGAAGCCCACTCGTCTTCGTTCTCAGTACATCTGGGAAGCACGAAGATGTATCAAGACTTGAAGCTACACTTCTAGTGGCCAAATATGAAGAGCGAGGTTGCCAAATATGTGGAATCTTGTATGGTATGTCAACAAGTGAAGGCTGAACATCAACGACCAGGTGGAACACTTCAGCCTCTCCCGATCCTTGAATGGAAGTGAGAGAACATCACTATGGATTTTGTTGTTGGCCTACCGAGGACGGCTAGGGGCATTAATAGCATATTGGTCATTGTGGACAGACTGACGAAGTCGGCCCATTTTATACCTGTGAAGACCACATTCTCTATGGATCAGTATGCAGAGTTATACATTAACGAAATTATCAAGCTACATGGTATTCCAGTGTCGATCGTTTCGGACCGGGATCCTAGATTTACTTCTAGGTTTTGGAAAAGTTTGCAAAGCTCCTTGGTTACTAAGTTAAATTTTAACACATCGGTTCATCCACAGACGGACGGACAATCCGAGAGGATGATTCTAATACTGGAAGATATGTTAAGGTCATGCGTGTTGGAATTTCATGCTCCTTGGAGTAAATATCTGCCGTTAGTGGAGTTCTGTTATAACAATAGCTACCAGGCTACAATCGGTATGGTCCCGTATGAGGCTCTTTATGGCAGAAAGTGCAGATCTCTATTGTGTTGGGATGAAGTTGGAGAATCCAGAGTTGTCGGCCCCGAGCTATTACAGCAGATGTCTGAGGTTGTGGCTGCTATTAGACAACGAATTAATGCTGCTCAGAGTCGACATAAGAGTTATGCGGATCAGTGGAGGAGAGACTTGGAATTCGCCGGAGGCGATGAAGTATTTCTGAAGGTGTCACCTTTCAAGGGCGTGATGAGGTTTGGTAAGAAATGAAAGCTCAGCCCAAGGTTCGTTGGGCCATTTCCATCTTGGAGAGAGTAGGAAGCACAGCTTACAGACTACAGCTGCCAGCGTCCATGGATGGTGTTCACAACGTTTTTCATGTTTCTATGCTGAGAAAATGCATACGAGATCCTACTCAGATCGAGGAACCGGTAGACATAGATATCATGCCGACGTTGACGTATGAAGAAAGGCCCATAAAGATTCTGGATTCTTCAATCAAGGTGTTGCGCAACAAGGTGGTCCCATTGGTGAAAGTTTTATGGTGCAATCATAATGTGGAGGAAGCCACCTGAGAAAGACAACAGGACGTTAGGGCCCAATATTCGGAGCTATTCGCTTAAGCAAATTTTGGAGACAAAATTCTGTTAAGATGGGTGGGATGTAACACCCGATATTTTGGACATGTAATTATTCCCCGAATTATTAAACGGGATTAAATTGATATTAATACAATGAATGTTTTAGTGGAAATTGTCGGAGTGTTTAATAGAAAAAGAGAGTTTCGGAGTGATTAAATCGACAAACTAAATGACGATTTAATTAGAAATCAATGGAGGGGCAATTTTGGAAAGCAATTAAGGTGGTTGGGAGGGAGCCAATGCATGCTTGACACTTGTCCAAGCTTGTTGAAGAAGCCAGATCTCCCTTCTCATTCTCTTCAACGTGAAACTTCTCATCCCCTCCCCTCTCTTCTCTGTTTTCTCTCTTCCTGTCAGCGAGCGACGATTTCTAAATTTTGTCTTCTCTGATTTTCTTTCATTTTCTTCGTATAAGGCAATCTTTTACGTTAGTTAACGAGTTTAGATTAGTTATTTGTTATCTTTGTTGAAGTTTAGGGTTAATGTCCGGATATGTATACTATAGGTTCGTGAATCGTCAAAACGTACGTGCGAGGCTTGCAACTCCACAGCAACAGGTAAGTTCATGCATATCAGTTAGCCTTTAAGGCCCTACATCACGGAGGTACTAGGTTTTTCGTGGTTGGGGGTTATTGTTGGGTAGTTAGGTCATAAGTTATGTTCTAGGTTTAACGGGTGTTGTTTTATGTTTAGCTTCGATATCCTGTCGCCAGTTTATGTTACGTTTAAGCACCGTATATGTTCATGCATACACGTTTTTCCTGAAAGTCATGTAAATGTTTTGTGCACGACATTTGAAGTTAAGAAAGATAAAATGTGAATGTAATGTACGGTAAGTGTGGGACGGGGACTGGCATCCTGTTATGTATCTCTGTTATGTATCCCTGATATGTGCCTGATAGTGCACTCCTGTTGCGCCAGTTCCCCTATAAGCCCCACTTATATCCCTGTCCACTTGAATGTAATGTAAAGTAATGTTCATGTATTTCAAAAGTTCATGCATAGCATATGTATCACTGCATTGTATGTTTTTACTGAGCTTTAGGCTCATAGTTGAACTCCCTGTTGTAGGTATGGATCCTCCAGATGAGGACTTTATGCCTCAGGCCGACGAGTAGGTATTGTTGGCGAGACGAGCTTACGGGGGTTGGTTGTGGCAGCCAGACATATTTTGATCCTGTGGGGGTAGTTTGGAAGTGTATGTCAAGTTTTGTATAGTTCTTGAGAATTCTGGATAATGTATAGGTATTGTGTTGATATTTTGAAAACTCTGTGTTGACAGTTGCATCCTGAAATGTATTGAAATCGTTTGGGATTTCCTTTAGGTTGTGCATGGATTGTCTAAAGTTTTAGAGTCATCCATGCAGTTAGATTTCTTGAACTTCTGTCATGTTTTCAAACATGTCAAAAATTATGTTTTGAATCGTGTTCTTGGGGTTTAAAGCTTTCTGTGTCAAAAGAAGTAAATCGTCAAACAGAGGGGTAGCCGATCGATCGCCTGGGGTAACTGATTGATCGGCGGAGTATATATATGTCTTTCGAGTTTTTCAAGTCTTCCAACTTTCTCAGTCGTCCATTTCTGTCGCCCAGACGCATTAGAATCCTTCTTATAAATTTTCAGCTAAGTGTTCTGGCAGAGGCAACATCATCTGATTCTGTCGTCCAGACCTGTCGTCCAAACCTGTCGTCCATTCTGCCTTCTGTTTCTATCGACAATTCTGCCTTTTGTTTCTATCGACTGTTCTGCCTTCTGTTCCTGTCGACCGTTCTGCCTACTGTTTCTATCGTCCATTATGCTTTCTGTTTCTATCGACCGTTCTGCCTTCTATTTCTATTGACCGTTCTGTCTTCTGTTTCTGTCGTCCATTCTGCCTTCTAGTTCCGTCATCCATTTCAGTAAAAGTTAAACATTGTCCATTCCTGTCTATTGCAACATCGTCCACTTCTGCCTTCTATTTCCATCATCCACTTCTGTCTTCCTGTTTTCATGTCTCTCTGTCTTCCTGCTCTCGTCTAGAGTACTCGTCCAAAGCTCAGTCGTCCAAATTTCAAATGTTCCTGTCTTCCTGTTTTCTTCTGTCATTTATTTCTGTAGTCCGATTTTAATTTTCTTCCAATTTTAAATATGTCATCCGATTTACCATGCCCCTTTAAATATGTCTTCCAGTCTTCAATTCCAGAGAGGGTTTTCTATGTTTCTTCTAGTTTTTCTTTAGTCTTCTATTACTGTAGTCCAAATCTTTAATATGTCTTCTGATTCCCTGTCTTTCGATTTTATTTTACAATTCCTCCTATGTCTTCCAGTTTACAATTCCAGAGAAGTTTTTTTTTTCTATTAAAGTTTTAAAAGTTCAAAAAAAAAATACTTCACGTATTAAATGTCCGGAGTGAGGTTCGCCGACCCCGATCGGATCGGGGGTCGTCACATACCAGGCTATGATCGGTATGGCTCCATATGAAGCTTTTTATGACAGAAAATGCAGATCTCCATTATGTTGGGATGAAGTTGGAGAATCCAGGCTTGTCAGCCCCGAGTTATTACACCAGATGTCTAAGGTGATTGCTACTATCAAACAGCGTATCAATATTGCTTAGAGTCGACAGAAAAGTTACGCGGACCGGAGGAGGAGAGACTTACAGTTCACTGAAGGCGATGAAGTATTCCTCAAGGTGTCGCCTTTCAAGGGCGTGATAAGGTTTGGTAAGAAAGGAAAGCTCAGTCCAAGGTTCGTAGGGCCATTTCCCATCTTGATGAGAGTAGGAAGCATGGCTTACAGACTGTAGTTGCAAGCATCCATGAATGGAGTTCACAACGTCTTTCACGTTTCAATGTTGAGGAAGTGTGTGCGAGATCCTACTCAGATCGTGGAACCCGTGGACATAGATATCATGCCGACGCTGACGTATGAAGAAAGGCCCATAAAGATTTTGGATTCTTCAATCAAAGTGCTGCGCAACAAAGTGGTCTCATTGATGAAAGTTTTATGACGCAATCATAAAGTGAAGGAAGCCACTTTGGAAAGACAACAGGACGTTAGGGCCCAATATTCGGAGCTATTCGCTTAAGCAATTTTGGAGACAAAAATTCTGTTAAGGTGGGTGGGATGTAACACCCGGCATTTTTGGCCATGAAATTATTCCCCAAATTATTAAACGGGATTAATTTGATATTAATACAATGTATCTTTTTGTGAATTTTTTGGTGTGTTTTGTGGAAAGAGAGAGTTTCGGAGAAACTGAATCGGCAAACTAAATAGCTATTTAGTTATAAACTAATGGAAGGACAATTTTGAAAGGAATTAAGGTGGTTGGGAGGGTGTCTATAGATGTTTGACACTTGTCAAGCTTGTTGAAGAAGCATGCTACATCTTTCTTCCTCTCTTCAACGTGAAAACACTCCAAGTTTCTTCCTCTCCTCTCTATTTCTCTCTTCCAGACGAAGTGCGACAAATTCCAAAACTCCGTTTTCTCCTGTTTTCTCAAGTAAATGTAACCCTTTACGTTAGTTAATAAGTTTAGGTTAGTTATTCCTTAGTTTTGTTGAAATTTAGGGTTAATGGTCTGGTTATATATGATATAGGTTCGTGAATCACTGAGGACTTACGTGCAAGATTTTCAACTTTACGGACATCAGGTAAGTTCATACGCGTAGGTTTGGCCCTTGAGGCCCTACATCACGGAGGTACTAGGTTTTTCGTGGTTGGGGATTATTGTTGGGTAGTTAGGTCGTAAGTTATGTTCTAGGTTAAACGTGTGTTGTTTTATGTTGAGTTTCAATATCCTATTGCCTATTTAAGTTACGTTTAAGCACCGTATATGTTCATGCATACACATTTTCCTGAAAGTCATGTAAATGTTTTGTGTACGAGATTGAAGTTAAGAAAGATAAATGTGATTGTAATGTACGGTAAGTGTGGGACGGGGACTGGCATCCTGTTATGTATCCCTGTTATGTATCACTGTTATGTGCCTGAAAGTGCACTCCTGTTGCGCTAGTTCCTCTATAAGCCCCACTTATATCCCTGTGCACTTGAACGTAAAGTTATGTAATGTTCATGTATTTCAAAAGTCCATGCATAGCATATGCATCACTGCATTGTATGTTCTTATTGAGCTCTAGGCTCATAGTTGAACTCCCTGTTGTAGGTACGGATCCCGTGGATGAGGACTTTGTGCCTCAAGCTGACGAGTAGGTGCAGTTGGCGGGATGAGCTCGTGGGTTGGTTGCGGCAGTCAGGCGCCTTTTTACCTGTGGAGGTGTGGTTATGAGGTGTATGCAAATTTTGTATAGTGTTGTTTTGGGATTTAGGTGATGTATAGGATCTGTGTAAATGTTTTAAAACCTCTGTTCTGACAGTTGTATTTTCTTTAAATGTACTGAAATTGTTTGGATATCTTTTTCCTTTTAGGTTGTGCATGGATTGTCAGCTATCAATGCAGTTAGATTTCTTGAACTTCTGTCATGTTTTCTCACATGTCTAAAAATTACGTTTTGAATCGGGTTTCTGGTGTTTGAAGTTTTTTTTGTCAAAAGGAGTAAGTCGTCCATTCTGTCCTCTAAAAATAGTTGTCCACTTTGGCCAGTCGTCTTCTTTAGCCAGTCGTCCACTTTGGCCAGTTGTCCACTTTGGGCAGTTGTCCACTTTGGCCAGTTCAATTTATGTCTTGCCATTTTAAATGTCCATGAGTTTAAAAAAAAAAAAATTGAAAAATTTTAAGTCCAAAATGTGTAAGTCAAACTTAAAATCCAGTCGAGTCCCGTGACGGTCCCGGCGAGTCGGGGTCGTCACAATATTTAATGGGAAAACCTGAAAAATTATGTGCGTATGAGTAATTTTATATTTACCCTTTGATTTATTCTCTAATCGCACACTTTAATGTTATAATTTTGTGTCATTCATTCATTCATGGATTTTTTGTAATTAATTATTTAAATATTGTATAACATTTATCAATTAATAATGCCACCTAATCTTGGAGTGAAATTAAATGTGTAAAATTGAAGTGTATGCCATTGATATACCCAATACCCATGGATTAATACATGATGATTTTAAAATGCTCCACTAAAAGTGGATTATTGGTAATTTCAACAAGTCAATTAAAACATATCAATTGTAGATTATTTGTCTTCCAAGTCAATAATAGGAAGATGTTAATATGATGCAAGATATATTCTAGTAAAATTAGGTCTCTTTTATTCCTTTATGGTAGGCTATTTGTATCTTTGTAAGCCATTATTTATTGCTAGATAATTTTCTTTATCTATTAAAAAAAATTGAATAATGCTAGTTTACTTATATTCTACTCTCTTAAAATACTCATTAACGCATCAAACAATGATTAGAATTAAAGTATAATTAATTTAATAAATTATAAATAGTGAATTTATTACATTAATTGATAAAATAATTATTTGACACATCAATGAGTATTTTAATATAGTAAAATAATAGAGTAAGTATAACATTATTCTTAAAAATTTATTAAGCAATAACTTGCTAGTAGAACTATTTTCCTTATTTTGTTTATAATGTTATTAACATATTTAGGTTGTCTTTCATAAGTTTATAAATTAAGGCATACATGTTCGTTTGAAAAAAAGAGAGTTCAATGGCAAATAAGTTGTGACTATATCTATCTATATATATATATATATTAAGCGTGCTTAGAATTATGGAATAAAATAATAAAGGTATTTCATCGATCCATTGTTTATTATTGTAATATTAATAAGTATAAATCATTAAAATAGTATATTAATTACATTAATAAAAAGGATGATTTTATATGATAAATTTTAAAAAAAATACATTTACGACAATAAAAAACATCTCACCAGATTGTTTACTGACATAAAAAATTTGTTTACGATGATCATCAGATCTCTTTAAACCATATGTTTAGAGAAGAGAATAGTGCAATCGACTAGTTAGCAACTTTTGTGACAGCCCGCAACCAAACCCGATCAGGATCCGAGAACCGAGCCGTCACTCCGGAACATTTAACAGAAAACGGGGACTATTTTTTTTTTTTAAACAAACAGAAAACAGACTGAACTTTTAAGAGTAAAACCCTAAAGTTTAACAGAGAAGGAAAAACATTTTCGGGATTTGGAATCAGAACAGAGAAAAGGAAACAGTTCAAAACTAGACTACAAAATGAATGGCAGAAGGAGAAATGAAACAGTGCAATTGGCAGTAGCAGGAAACAGGAAATGAAGGCGGAAGACTTAGTTTAAAAGGCAGCGATGAATTCAAATAATAATTAAACCAATAAGACAGGAGGCAGGGCGGAAAATGTAAATAGTGGATGATGTGAATAAGACAAAAGTGAACAGTGCACCGGTGGATATAATATGTGAACAGTGACCGGTAGATGAAAAATGTGAACAGTGTGAACAGGACCGGTGGATGAAAAAATGTGAACAGTAACCGGATGATGAAAAATGTGAACAGTGACCGGATGATGAAAAATGTGAACAGTGACCGGATGATGAAAATTGTGAACAGTGACCGTGGATGAAAAATGTGAACAGTACCGGATTGATGAAAAATGTGGACAGTGACCGGATGATGAAAATTGTAAACAGTAACCGGATGATGAAAATTGTGAACAGTGACCGGTGGATGAAAAATGTGAACAGTAACCGGATGATGAAAAATGTGAACAGTGACCGGATGATGAAAATTGTGAACAGTGACCGGTGGATGAAAAATATGAAAAGTAACCGGATGATGAAAAATGTGAACAGTGACTGGATGATGAAAATTGTGAACAGTAACCGGATGATGAAAAATGTGAACAGTAACCGGATGATGAAATTGTGAACAGTGACCGGTGGATGAAAAATGTGAACAGTGACCGGATGAATAAAACTTAAAAGACAAAATTGGCAACTTTTAACATGATTACATGAAAACAGAAGTTGTGGAAACAGAATGTATGAAAACTTCAAACTTCAGAAAACGATTCAAAACATGATTTTGAACATATCGGGAAAAACACGACGGAGTTTTAAGGAAAAACAAATTACATGGATGGCTCTAACATGATAGAAACTTAAGGAAAAATCACACTACATGGATAGCTCTAAAACCAGAAACTGTCCATGCACAGACTAACAGAAAATATTCCAAACAAATTCCAGAATACTTCAAAACATAGTTCAACTGTCAAATACAGAGGTTTTAAACATCAATACAGGTTCCATACATCGTTTTACAAACCACAAAGTAGTACAGAACTGGACCTACATTTTAAATGTTTTAAAATTTCAAAAGCTATACAATATTGGACATAACTTCAGAAAACACATTCTCACAGGATTAACTCTTGTCTGACTGCAGCAGCCAAATCCCGTGAGCTCTATCCATCAACTACATTAGCTCGTCATTTTGAGGCACAAGGTCCTCATTTGGAGTATCCGTACCTACAACATGAAGTTCATCTATGAGCCTAGAGCTCACTAAGGACATAATAGAATGCAGTGTGCATATGCTATGCATGAACATTTTCAAATACATGAACATTACATTTCATTACATTACGTTTCACTGGACAGGAAGGTATAAGTGGGCAGAGGAGCTGGCGCAACAGGAGTACATGCCACAATAGGACATAACAGGAGTACATGACAGGATGCCAGTCCTCATCCACACTTAACCATACATTTCATTACAGGTTTTATCTTACTTAACTTCAAACCGTGTACAGAAAACATTTTCATGACTTTCAGAGAAAACGTGTATGCATGAACATTCATAGACAGGCGACAGAATAATAAGCAGAATAAGCAGAATATAAAACAGAATACACTTAACCTAAACATAACCTATGGTTTAACTACCCAACAGAAATCCCGACAACATAAACCTAGTACCTCCGTGTTGTAGGGCCAAACCTAAACGTATGAACTTACATGTTGTCCGAAATGCAGCAAGCTATGCGCCCACAACAACGTTGGTTCGCGAACCTATAGCATGCATAAACGGACATTAACCCTAAACATCACGAAACTAGCAAATGAATAAACAAAAAAAATCGTTTTCTATCTAAGATGATTACCTTAGACCGAAAAGCAGGAGGAAAATCAGAGAAGGAAGAAACTCCTTGCGTTGGTTTTCTTTAACCAAAAGAGAGAAGCAGAGAGGAAAATGAGCGAGAGCAGAGAGGGAAAATGTCTCACGTAGGAGGAAGAGAAGGAAATGGGATACATGGCTTGTCTTCTTCCACAAGTTTGCCAAGTGTCAATCATCCATTTGATTTCTCCCACCAACCTTAATTTCTTCCTAATTTGCCCTTCCATTGGTTTTTAACTAAAACATTATTTAGTTAATCGATTCGGTCTCACGAATCACCCTCCTTCGATTAAACACGTCGACAATTTTATTAAAAACAATCATTGCATTAATATCGGAGAAATTCCGCTTACATATTCGGGGAATTATTACATAGGCAAAATGCCGGGTGTTACATTCCACCCACCTTAACAGAAATTTTGTCCCCAAAATTTGCCTAAGCAAAGAGGTCCGGATATTGGGCTCTAACATCCGCTTGTCTTTCCCATGTGGCTTCCTCCACATTGTGATTACGCCATAAAACTTTCACCAACGGGACCACTCGATTGCGCAACACTTTGAGTGACATATCCAATATCTTTATAGGTCTTTCTTCATATGTCAGCGTCGGCATGATATCAAAGTCCACATGTTCCACTATTTGGGTTGGATCTCGTACGCATTTTCTCAGCATCGAAACATGGAAGACATTATGAACTCCATCCATAGACGCTGGCAACTGTAGCTTGTAAGCCACGCTTCCCACACGCTTTAGAATGGGAAAAGGTCCAATGAACCGTGGGTTGAGCTTCCCTTTCTTGCCAAATCTCATTACACCTTTGAAAGGCGACACCTTCAGGAATACTTCATCGCCTTCAGCGAACTCCAAGTCTCTCCGTCTCCGATCTGCATAACTTTTCTGTCGACTCATAGCAGTGTTGATTCGTTGTTTGATAACAGCAATCACCTCTGACATCTGCTGTAATATCTCAGGGCCGACAAGTCTGGACTCTCCAACTTCATCCCAACATAACGGAGATCTACATTTTCTGCCATAGAGGGCTTCATATGGAGCCATGCCGATAGTAGCCTGGTAGCTGTTATTATAAGCGAATTCAATTAACGGCAAATATCTACTCCAAGGAGCATGAAGTTCTAACACGCACGACCTTAACATGTCCTCTAATATCTGAATTGTTCTCTCAGATTGTCCATCTGTCTGTGGGTGAAACGTCGTGCTGAAATCTAGCTTTGTACCCAAGGAGCTTTGCAAACTTTTCCAAAACCTGGAAGTGAATCTAGGATCTCGGTCAGATACAATTGACACCGGAATACCATGCAACTTGACGATTTCACCAATGTATAACTCTGCATACTGGTCCATAGAGAATGTCGTCTTCACAGGTAGAAAATGGGCCGACTTCGTCAATCTGTCTACTATGACCCATATGCTATTGTGGCCCTTAGCTGTTCTTGGAAGGCAAACAACAAAGTCCATCGTAATATTCTCCCATTTCCATTCGGGAATCGGGAGAGGCTGAAGCGTCCCAGCTGGTCGTTGATATTCAGCCTTGACTTGTTGACATATCATGCAAGACTCCACAAATTTGGCCACTTCATTCTTCATATTCGGCCACCAGAAGTGAAGTTTCAAGTCTTGATACATCTTCGTGCTTCCAGGATGCACAGAGAAAGAAGACGAATGGGCTTCCGACAAGATGTTCTTTCGTAGCTCTTCATCTCTCGGAACATACCACCTATCTTTGAACTTCAGAATACCATCTCCCGAATAACTGAAATCGGAAGAAGCCGTAGGTAACTTGCTCACTATATCGGCCATCTCCTTTGAATTGGTCTTCTGGGCTTCCTTAATTCTGTCCAGAATAGTTGGCCGTAACGTTAAATTTACCAACACGGCTGACAGCTTAGAAACCACTTCCAAATCAAAATCTGAATTTCTGTCCTCAAAGGCATTGACATGGCCGTCAAGGCCGGTTGCATAGTAGCCGGCATCCTGCTCAACGCATCAGCCACCACGTTTGCTTTCCCCGGGTGATATTTGATCTCGATGTCATAGTCTTTCACAAATTCGAGCCACCGTCGTTGCCTCATGTTTAACTCTTTCTGGATAAATATGTACTTCAAGCTTTTGTGATCCGAAAACACCTCACATGATTGCCCATACAAGTGGTGTCTCCATACCTTCAGTGCAAAGACAACTGCCGCTAACTCCAAGTCATGAGTAGGGTAGTTTTGCTCGTGGTTCTTCAATTGTCTGGATGCGTATGCCACCACTTTTCCTTCTTGCATTAATACGCAACCCAGGCCAATCCTCGACGCGTCGCAATAAATACTGAACTTGCCGCTTTCAACTGGCAACACTAACAGAGGAGCAGCGGTTAACTTTTGCTTAAGTGTCTGAAAGCTCACCTCACATGCTTCAGACCACCTGAACTTGATGTCCTTCCTCGTTAAGCTTGTCATAGGTTTTGCTATCACGGAGAATCCCTTGATGAATTTCCTGTAATAACCAGCTAGTCCGATAAAGCTCCGTACCTCGTTTGCATTCCTCGGCCTTGGCCAGTCTCTTACAGCCTCAATCTTGGCCGGGTCCACAGATACTCCTTCAGCAGAGACCACGTGGCCTAGGAAATTAATCTTGTTCAACCAGAATTCACACTTTGATAGTTTGGCAAACAATTGATGCTGTTTTAGAGTCGACAGCACAATAGCCAAGTGCTCTCTATGCTCCTCTTCAGTCCGAGAATAAACCAGGATGTCGTCAATGAAGACGATTACGAATTTGTCCAAGAACTCCTGGAATACCCTATTCATCAAGTCCATAAATGCCGCAGGGGCATTAGTTAACTTGAACGATATCACTAAGAACTCGTAGTGTCCGTATCGGGTCCTGAAGGCGGTCTTTGGAATATCATTTGCTCTAACCTTCAACTAGTAATAACCGGAGCGCAAGTCAATCTTAGAAAATACCCGAGCCCCCTGTAGTTGGTCAAATAAGTCATCGATTCTCAGCAACGGGTACTTATTCTTGATAGTCAACTTGTTCAGCTCACGGTAGTCAATACACATTCGTAGGGACCCATCCTTCTTCTTAACGAACAAGACGGGAGCACCTCACGGAGAGAAACTAGAGCGCACAAAACCCTTGTCCACCAATGCTTTTAGCTGAGCCTTCAACTCCCTCAGTTCAATTGGCGCCATACGATAAGGATTCTTCGATACTGGTTCAGCGCCAGGATATACATCGAATTCGAACTCGATCTCACGATCAGGTGGCAATCCTAGTAAGTCATCCAGGAAGACCTCTGAGAAGTCTCGAACTACAGGAATATTTTGAAGTTCCACCTCACCTTGTCTTTGAACATCTACTACGTGGGCAAGGAATCCGACACATCCTGACCTCATCAGCTGTTGAGCTTTCAAGGTGGATATAACAGTCATACTATGTTTATTTGGTATTGCCTGATAGGAGAACTCTACTTCGTTCGGGCGCTTAAACGACACTAGCCCAGACCTACAGTTGATGGTGGCATGATGTCTAAACAGCCAGTCCATCCCCAGAATGACATCGTACCCTTTCATACCAATAACGATGAGGTTGGCGTACAACTTCTGGTCTCCTACTGACACTATATCACCCTGTATGACCTGCTCGGAGTGCATAAACTCTCCGGACGGTAGCATAATGCTGTAGGGCTGATCAGACAACGTACAACTAACCTTCTGTCTAACTACGAAGTCCCCCGACACAAATGAATGTGTGGCCCCAGTATCCCACAAGGTATAAGCAGGTACATCACACACCAAAATTGTACCTGTGATTGCTGTGTGCAGATCAGCATCATCAACATCCTCCATCATTGCAAAAACTTTGGGTACGGCTTGACCTGTTCTGGTGTCGGGCATTGGGCAATCCCGAACAAGATGGCCTACTTTGCCGCATCGGAAACATTGGCCAGTGTAGAGCCTACATTCCCCCGTATGATTTCTCTAGCAACGTGGGCATACAGGAAGCTGAGGAGCTCCCATAGGTCTTTTCCCTTTGTCCTGATAAATGGCAACTTCATTTGGTCTCTTGACACCTCTGTTCTGTTGCTGCCGTGGTTGCCCAAATTGTCCCTTTTGTTGTTGTTGTTGCTGCTGAGGGGCATCCTGCATGATTCTCTTTGATGTATATCTCTGAGACTTTGCCTCTAAGGCTTCCAACTGATAAGCCTTAGCTACCACCTTTGTGTATGGGGCCTCGTCAAATCCCCCATATGTAATCCCTCGTAAGAGATCCATCTTCAAACCCCGGATAAATTGATGCACCTTATTTTCGTCGGTGGCCACTAGGTGAGGTGCATAACGGGATAGTGAATCGAATTTCTGAGCATACTCAGCCACCGTTCCAAATTGTCGCAGTCGAGAGAATTCTAACAACTTCTCCTTCCTCATACTGCGGTCGAAGTATTTCTCGTAGAAGAGCCCTTTGAATCCCTCCCAACTTAATGCCACAGTGGTTGACTGCACTGTATCCCACCAAAATCCAGCACTCTTGGTGAGATTAAATGAGGCACACATCACTTTCTTGTTTTCCTCCACTTCTGCATAATTCAGCATACGTTCAATCTACCGAATCCATTCTTCGGCGTGAGTAGGATCTGTTGATAACCCATCGAACATAGGCGGTTGGAGACGCCGGAATCTCTCTCCACTAGTGTCACGTGGAGCATTCGCATGGTTATTGTTGTTTCCATTGCCCTCCCTCGCAATCAAACGCTCGATCATGCGAGATTGAGTACCGGCCAACTCGGTTAGATGGTCGAGGGCGTCGCCTCTGTCGTTTGCATCACCTTGATTTCCTCTCACCATTCTAGAAAAATCCTATATGAAATAATGAACTTAACTTAATAAACAAAACAAGTACAGTAAATTAAACACTTACACGTGGTGAAGCGACCTCACGTGGTGGATTGCGCAGTCAGACATTTCACAGAATCGGTTTTAAAACCTTATCTCTCTGATACCATTACTGTGACAGCCCGCAACCAAACCCGATCAGGATCCGAGAACCGAGCCGTCACTCCGGGACATTTAACAGAAAACGGGGACTATTTTTTTTTTTTAAACAAACAGAAAACAGACTGACTTTTAAGAGTAAAACCCTAAAGCTTAACAGAGAAGGAACAACATTTCGGATTTGATCAGACATAGAGAAAGGAACAGTTCAACAACTAGACTACAAAATGATGGCAGAAGGAGAAATGAACAGTGCAATTGGCAGTAGCAGGAAACAGGAAATGAAGGCGGAAGACTTAGTTTAAAAAGGCAGCGATGATTCAAATAATAATTAACCAATAAGACAGGAGTCAGGGGCGGAAGATGTAAATAGTGGATGATGTAATAAGACAAAAGTGAACAGTGACCGGTGGATGAAAAATGTGAACAGTAAGCGGATGATGAAAAATGTGAACAGTGACCGGATGATGAAAAGTGTGAACAGTGGACCGTGAATGAAAAATGTGACAGTAACGATGATGAAAAATGTAAACAGTGACCGATGATGAAAAATGTGAACAGTGACCGATGATGAAAATTGTGACAGTGACCGGTGGATGAAAAATGTGAACAGTAACCGGAGGATGAAAAATGTGAACAGTGACCGGATATGAAATTGACATGACCGGTTGTGAAATTGTGAACAGTAACCGAGTGATGAAAAATGTGAACAGTACCGATGATGAAAAATGTGAACAGTTACCGCGATAGTGAAATTGTGAACGACCGATGATGAAAAATGTGAACTGACCGGATGATGAAATTGTTACCAGCTGACCTTTGATGAAAATGTGAACAGTGCCGGTGATGAAAAATTGAACAGTGACCGGATGAATAAACTTAAAAAACAAAACTGGCAACTTTTAACATGATTACATGAAAACAGAAGTTGTGGAAACAGAATGTATAAAACTTCAAACTTCAGGAAACGATTCCAAAACATGATCTTTGAAACATATCGGAAAAAAACACGACGGAATATTTTAAGGACAAAACAATACATGGATGGCTCTAACATGATAGAAACTTAAGGAAAAATCACCACTACATGGATAGCTCTAAAACCAGAAACTGTCCATGCACAGACTAACAGAAAATATTCAAACAAATTCCAGAATACTTCAAAACATAGTTCAACTGTCAAATACAGAGGTTTTAAACATCAATACAGGTTCCATACATCGTTTTACAAACCACAAAGTAGTACAGAACTGGACCTACATCTTAAATGTTTTAAAATTTCAAAAGCTATACAATATTGGACATAACTTCAGAAAACACATTCTCACAGGATTAACTCTTGTCTGACTGCAGCAGCCAAACCCCGTGAGCTCTATCCATCAACTACATTAGCTCGTCATTTTGATGCACAAGGTCCTCATTTGGAGTATCCGTACCTACAACATGAAGTTCATCTATGAGCCTAGAGCTCAGTAAGGACATACTAGAATGTAGTGTGCATATGCTATGCATGAACATTTTCAAATACATGAACATTACATTTCATTACATTACGTTTCACTGGACAGGAAGGTATAAGTGGGCAGAGGAGCTGGCGCAACTGGAGTACATGCCACAATAGGACATAACAGGAGTACATGACAGAATGTCAGTCCTCATCCACACTTAACCATACATTTCATTACAGGTTTTATCTTACTTAACTTCAAACCGTGTAAAGAAAACATTTTCATGACTTTCAGAGAAAACGTGTATGCATGAACATTCATAGACAGGCGACAGAATAATAAGCAGAATAAGCAGAATATAAAACAGAATACACTTAACCTAAACATAACCTATGGTTTAACTACCCAACAGAAATCCCGACAACATAAACCTAGTACCTCCGTGTTGTAGGGCCAAACCTAAACGTATGAACTTACATGTTGTCCGAAATGCAGCAAGCTATGCGCCCACAACAACGTTGGTTCGCGAACCTATAGCATGCATAAACGGACATTAACCCTAAACATCACGAAACTAGCAAATGAATAAACAAAAAAAATCGTTTTCTATCTAAGATGATTACCTTAGACCGAAAAGCAGAGGAAAATCAGAGAAGGAAGAAACTCCTTGCGTTGGTTTTCTTTAACCGAAAGAGAGAAGCAGAGAGGAAAATGAGAGAGAGCAGAGAGGGAAAATGTCTCACGTAGGAGGAAGAGAAGGAAATGGGATACATGGCTTGTCTTCTTCCACAAGTTTGCCAAGTATCAATCATCCATTTGATTTCTCCCACCAACCTTAATTTCTTCCTAATTTGCCCTTCCATTGGTTTTTAACTAAAACATTATTTAGTTAATCGATTCGGTCTCACGAATCACCCTCGTTCGATTAAACACGTCGACAATTTTATTAAAAACAATCATTGCATTAATATCGGAGAAATTCCGCTTACATATTCGGGGAATTATTACATAGGCAAAATGCCGGGTGTTACAACTTTTCTTTTAGCTATCTTCTTTGAGAAAAACATTCCACTAGGTTTAAAAAGAATTATTAGAAAGATCTTCAAATCTCTCAAAACCACATTTTTAGGGAATGAAATAGTGCAACCAAATAGTTGGCAACTTCACCATGGAACTCTGTCATCTTGGAGAGAGACATTCCACCATGTTTAATAAGAATTATCATAAATGATTTTTTGGAAGTCTATACCTCTAGACTAATTACGTCGTAAATGAGCTCTCATTTTGTTCAATAAAAAAAACTAAGAGATTTTAGATTTAAAAAAGGAAGAAAGGTGAGTATGAAAACTGAAAAGAAGTGGAGCAGCAGTCACAGTCTTTCTTTTTCTTTTTCTATTTCTATTTTTTTAACAACTTTTTTTTCTTAATTATTATTATTATTTAATTAATCTAATTATTTAGATTTTATCACAACTATAAACGTGACATTTCTATATTCATGTTCGATATCTATAGTCTGCATGAAATTGTTGGAATTTAAGTATCCGCGTAAAGTTGAAATCGTTGGTGTTCATTACACCAACACCAACTATGTGACGACCCCCGACCCGATCGGGGCCGGCGAGCCTCACACCAGACATTTCAAAACGTGGTACTTTTTTTTTTCTTGAACAGTCAACCTTTAAAACTTAACAGAGAGGAAACCTTCTCTGGTGTTGAAGACTAAAAGACATATTTAAAGTAGGATTTCAGAAATAAATGGCAGAAAAAAAACAGGAAAACAGGAATATTAAAAACTTAGATGAGTACTCTGGACGAGAGCAGGAAGACAGGGAGAAATGAAAACAGGAAAAACAGAATACTTTGAACGTTTAAAATAAAGAGCAGAATGGACGACATAAAAAAGAAGGCAGAATGGACGACAGACATGCAGTGGAAGACTTAATAAAATGGGAAACAGAAACTAGAAGTCATGCCGTGGAAGACTTACTGTGGATGACAGAAGCCGTGAATGTTTGAAATAAAAGGCAAAATCTATAGACAACAAAAGCCGTGGACGTTTGAAATAAAAAGCAAAATCTGTGGACAACAGAAGCCGTGGACTTTTGAAATAAAAGGGCAGAATCTGTGGACAACAGAAACTGATGACAGAAGCCGTAGACGACATAATCCGTGGACGACAAAAGACAACAGAGGCTGTGGTCAATAGAAACTGATGACAGAAGCCGTGGACGACAGAAGTCGTCCACGACTGTTCACAGAACAAAATGAACAACTCTTTTACAGAGGGCGTGGATGACTGTTTTACAAAAAGCTTGGACGACTGTTTTCTTTTGGAAAACTTGAAGACTTGAAAGACATAAACATATACTCTGCCGATCGATCGGTTACCCTAGGCGATCGATCGGCTACCTCTCTATTTGACAACTTACTTCTTTTTACACAAAAGCATCAAAACCCCAAAACCCGATTCAAAACACAGTTTTAAAACATGCTTGAAAACGTGACAGAAGTTCAAAAATCTAACTGCATGGATAGCTCTAAAACCCAAGACAATCCATGCATAACCTAAAAGAAAAGACTCCAAGCAGTTCCAGAATATTTCAAAATATATATATACAACTGTCAAAACAGAGGTTTTAAAACTTCAACCCCAAAACCTATACATTACTAAAATTCTAACAGAATCCCAACAGAGACTATACAAACATGACATTCACATACTAACCACGGTCGAAATCGCCCTAACAAACACCGGATCACTGCGATGGACGTACCCCTCCAAATGCTTCTAACGATCCATTTGAGGTTCGAGGTCCACACCTGTACCCTCGCCACCTACATCACAGAGTTCCAACTATGAGACTAACGCTCAGTAAGGAATGTTCAATGACATGTACATGCAATTCATGAAACAACACACTTTTTAACATTTACTTAACTTCACTTGACATTGTATAGTGACATGTACATGCAATTCATGAAACAGTACACTTTTTGACATTTACTTTACATAACTTCACTTGACATAGTTACATTGGAGGCAATAGATCCCAACGAAGTCACATTGGGGGCAATCAATCCCGCCGAAGATACATTGGGGGCAATCAATCCTACCGAAGAAACATTGGGGGCAATTGATCCCACCGAAGTCACATTGGGGGCAATTGATCCCACTGAAGTCAAATTGGGGGCAATCAATCCCACCAAAGCCACATTTATTCATTACCTCACTTACATACTTCGTACATGAAAAACATTTTCCGTTAAACATGATGCATGAACTCCATACATAATGCACATACAAATACATAACATAATCCGCATAAGACTCATCACATCAAAACACATGACTTCCAACACTTATCATAACACAAACAAATTCTAACCCTACAACTTAATCTACCCATAAACATACCCAATTCTATACATGCAATCTTCAAAACAACCAATAAAAACATTTACTTCCTAGCACCCTGTGATGTAGACCATTCGGCCAAAAACATGCAACATTCACTTACCTAGCATCTTTAGCGTTTCGATCCAACACGATCGATTCCTTTGTCCTGTAAACCTTTGGAGCTTCCCAAAAGCCGTCGATGGAGGAAGAGAAAACTCTCTCTCTCACTCTCGTGGGAAGAAAAACAGAAAAGAGGAGGGGAAAGAATGGAGTGCTGCTACGTGAAGGGTGGAAGAGGAAAGGATGGAGGTAGGTGAGATGGGAGGGTGTTTGGATACAAGCTTTGTAGTGGCTTCCTGAAGAAGCCACAAAATTTCTCTCTAATTAAATCTTAACCCCGTATACCAATTCATAAACGTATAATCTTAATCTCCCCATAGTTCCGTCTTTAAATTCCTGCATTATAGCTTCTCTATTATTTCTACTTTGTTCGGTAATCATTTCTAAGGTCTTATAAGGATTCGGCACACTTAGCAGGAATATTCGGCATGAAATTTTGCGGGTGTTACAAACTACGTATGTACCCATAAATATTTGAAAAACAAATTTTTAAGATTACCGGTTAACAAATACGAATTGTTAATTACAATATAATAATAATTATATTTGAACATTTAACAATTAAATAAATGAAAAAGATTACTCAAAATGTTATGATATGTTCAAAAATCAATTGAGCTAACAGCTTTGACACTACAACACTTTGAGACCGTCAGTTTTTTTTCCTCAAATCTCTTCACTTTAAATGAACGAGTGGGCAGTGCACGATGTAAATATGATAAGCACATTCAATGTACTGATAAAATCGTACTCTCAAAGACTATTTATGGAAAAAGAAGAGGGACTCTCTTCCGTAAATACATCAATCAATATCAAAGTTGCATTCTTGGCTCAAACGATTTTCTGCTAGCTGCAAAACCTATAATCAACAAGGCCTAAGAAAGGATGACAGTTTTTCTATCTCCTCATCAATCATACTAACATCATGCTCAAACAATTTGGGATTCAATTATTCCGAGCACTTTGACAGTTGGAACTTCGCTCTTCTCAATTGTTCGTGTGTGTGTCTATATATATAGATAAGGTGCCTATATATAACTCATTGACTCGTGTTTATAATTAAAATTTAACAATTTATATAAAGAATTAGATAATTATCGATTTTAACTTTATACTATGCATTTTATTTCAGTTAGCTTCCTGTACTAAAAATACCGGCAAACCAAACCATGTACTTTGATTCTGTTATTAGTTTTGACCTTCCATCAACAATTTAGTTAAATCCTCATTTAAAAAATTATCAACCGATATTTGATTCACTTAAAATTTGTACCAGATGTTCACTACTTAATGAAAAGATAATATGGAAATTTTCGTGATTTTTTAACAAATGTACGATTTATTGTCATTTTATTTTAGTAATTTATAAACATATTATAATAAATCATACAAGTTTTAGAAAATCATGAAATGTTTTCTATTATCCAACCATGATATTGTGAAAATGTGAACAAAGTTTCAAATAAATCTAATATCTTTTATTATTTTTTTAAAATTAATCTCAGTTTCTTTTTTACTTTATAAATTAATTTTTTAAAAAAATATCAAAAAATATTGGATTTATTTGAAAACATTTTCACATGTTTAACCTATCATAGGTAGATAATAAAAAAGTTTTGTGATTTTCTAAAATTTGTATGATTTATTATAATATTTTTATAACTTATTAAAATAAAATTATAATAAATCTTACATGTGTTAAAAAATCACGAAAATTTATAGATTATCTTCTCATTAAGTAGTGAACATATGATAAAAATTTTAAAAGAATCCAATATCATTTGGTAATTTTTTAAATGAGGGTTTAACGAAATTGTTGATGGAAGGTAAAAAACTAATAACAAAATCAAAGTACAGGGTTTTGTTTGTCGTTTGATTTAGTACAGGGGCTAACTGAAATAAAGTGTATAGTATAATATTAAAATCAATAATTATCTTAAAAAAAATTAAAAAACAAAAATCACGAAGAAATTGCAAAAAAAAAAAAAAAAAAAAGACAATTACTAATACAACATTCACCACTATAGCTTTATTCTCAGCACCCATATCTGGGTGGGTTGTGTTGTTTCTCGTTAGTGGACTATTATTTTATTTTATTTCTTTTAAATAAATTTAATTTAATATTATATATTTATTTAATAAGGTCAAATCAAGAGCCGCTTTGACCATATTATTGCTGTGTAACCACTCCCTTATGAGTTCCTAATTAATTATCAAACTATATTAATTAAATAAAAAAAATTATCCCTCATTTTTATCCTTTATTTTAATTATCAAATATTAAATATTCAAGTTATTTTTATCCGCAAATGTATAAAATTATAAATATTAGAAAATAAATTATTTAATTAATGAATTTATTAATTAGGAGATCTACGAATATAAAGCCATAATTAATACTATTTAGGTTACAGCCTACGGTCCCGGGTCCTCTCTCTCTCTCTCTATTGCCGTCTCTTTCCTAGTGACGGTGATAAATGAAAAGGCCGGTCACTCTGTAATTTCTGACACAAATCGAGCCATCCTTCTCTCAGAATCGACCTTCTGCTCTTGGATAACTGCCAAAGCGCCTCCATTGCCGAACCACGCGTACGTACTAGCTGCTTCCTTCTCCCGCTTTTCCTGCAGTCAAACCGAGGCCTTTTTATTTCAACTGAAACGATCAGGTCGAATAAAGAAAAACCGCCGAAAATGATCGAAACGCTTAGGTATCTCATCGGCTCGGTCGGAGCTTCTGGTTACGGCAGTAAATCCACGGCCGAGGAGGTACCGAAAGGTCGCCTAATCTCCGCTCAGTCACTGCCGTTATCACTGGTGATTGGATGATCGTTAACCGTGCATTTTATTAGTTTGTCGTCTCTTTGAACTCTGATCAGGATTTTGTTTTGGTTTCTGGTTTCGGCAGGAGCGACGTCCGGAATAGGAGCCGAGACGGCGAGGGTTTTAGCGAAGAGAGGCGCGAGGCTGGTGCTTCCTGCTCGGAGCCTTAAAGCCGCGGAGGAAACGAAAGCTCGTATTCTCGCCGAGTCTCCTGATTCTGAAATCATTATTATGGCTCTCGATCTCAGCTCTCTCTCCTCCGTTCGATCATTCGTCTCCGATTTTGAGTGCCTTCATCTCCCTCTCAACCTCCTCATGTAGCTTATTCTTCTAAAACAAATCAAAAAATAAAACAAAACTCCTCAGTTTCCAAATTTCTCCTTACCGCTTCCGTTTCGTTTCAGAAACAACGCGGGCAAGTTTTCGCATGAACATGCAATTTCCGAAGATGGAGTGGAGATGACCTTTGCGACCAATTATCTCGGTATGAATCAAATCCACGAATTAATTTTTTTTCATTAATCTATTACTCACTTCGTTTGGAAAAAAATGATTTCTACTTTCAAGGTCATTTTCTGTTGACAAAGCTTCTTCTAAACAAGATAGTGGAGACTGCCATGTTTTCCGGCATTCAAGGCCGTATAGTGAATGTTTCGTCGAACATTCACGGCTGGTTTTCCGGCGACATAGTAAAATATATCGGTCAGATTAGCCAAAACAGATGGTATGTACCGGAAATCGATTAAAAAAAGAATTGGTTTGACATTTAAGTTGATTAATTAAAAAATCAATAATATTGCTTTCCGTCTGATCAGCCATTTCGATCCCACACGTGCCTATGCTGTCTCCAAGCTCGCTAATATTTTGCATACCAAGGAGCTTGCAAGGAGGCTTGAGGTACGACAATTTATGGTTTTGTTTAATTATATGTTAGTATTATTATACGGTTGGTGACAATAATTGTAATAGGTTTCAGCTTATGGTGATGAAAATAAGCAGGAAATGGAAGCGAACGTGACAGCGAATTGTGTTCATCCTGGGATAGTGAGAACCCGACTCACTAGAGATCGGGAAGGCTTCTTCACGGGTAATTATTGTTTAATCTTTAAGCACGTGCATTCTTAGCAGAAATTTGTCTAAAGAAAAATTCTGGGCGAAATAGAAAAAAAAAATCATAAATCCAACATTATTTTAGAGGAAATATTAAGTTCTGAGTGTCAGGGTCGAGGCAAATAGTTTATGTATTATTAATTTCTAAAGGAGACTGCTGGGATTCTGAAATTGTAGATATGGCCTTTTTTATGGCTTCCAAGCTCGTGAAGACGATTCCTCAGGTTTTTTTATTTTTATTTTTTGAAGATTAGATGTACAAAATTTTCTTTCATGTCATTGTATTTGTGCACACATTTACCCTTTTATTGTGTCGGTCACTGTAGGCAGCGGCAACGACTTGCTACGTGGCAACAAATCAGAGGCTAACAGACGTTAGTGGGAGATACTTTGCAGATTGCAACGAAGCATTACCTTCCAAAATGGGATCGAACTTAGCAGAAGCCTCGCGTTTATGGTCAGCTTCTGAAGCCATTCTCTCCTCCACATATCACTATAAACCTCTTTTGCAACCAACCAGTTCCTAATATAAATCTCCCCTCCTCTCTCTCTCTCTCTCTCTTCTCTCTCTCTCTCTCATACAAGAAACTTAGTCTGTCGTTCTAACTAAAAGAACTGTAGAATGTTGAAAAATATGTAGATACTCATCCATATGATGTTTATTTATTTCTTTTTAAATTTCAGATGGGGAATACATAAATGAAACAACTGTGTCATGACGTAGAGTCCCAAGCAGAAATAATCATTGTGAAATGTCACAAATGGGTAATACGAGTTTGTGATGGGATAAAAATGGAACCATTGGAATAGTGTTGAGGAAGTAGGCGTTAGGGAACATGGGATGGGGCAGCTTCCTGCGTGTGGTTGTTCATTTTCCATATTTCATTGTTATTTTAATGGAGCATCTTTTAGGGTCCTACTAACATGTGCCATGACCAATCCAGGAAAGTGCAAATTGCATGTCGTACGTGCTTCCCCCTTTCTCTCTTTGTCCAATTTACATGTGTTGTCGCCGTTGAGCCTGAAAATGAAGGCGTCGAATAATGAAGCATTTGAAGTCAACCCAAGCAGCAGCAGATTTCATTTTCACCAAGGAAACAAGACTGTCCCTTGTTTCCTTTCTCCTCACATCTTCTATCCCCGTTCATTTGGTTCGGGCATCTTTCCCCCCTTTTTCTGTTACCAAGTATTCATAATTTCGTGACTTATTTTACTTGAAGAACCCCGTATACCCAAGTGGCGTGGTGTTAAGTAGGGGAGAAATCTCCTAAAGTAGTGATTAGGAGGACTAGAAAGCCACAGATATGCCCTAATAACCAACTTTAAAGATAACATAATTCAGCTTGTTTGAATTTTGCATTTGTACTTTAGTTGCTCCTTTGGATATGATCGTTTCGGATATGGTAGACTGATTCTTTTAAAAGATAGTTTGGGTACTACATTCTGTGAGTATGTCCCATCACTCGTTTCCAAACTTTTTTTTATTTATAAATAACAAAATCCACGCACCAAATTTTAGTCTACTTTCTTTGGTTAACAAGTGCATCTCTCCTAAGCATTATAATATTTGCCCACTTTACACCTATTTGTATCGTCGTCATTTTTACATTTGTCAAGTAACTTCACAATTTTATTCGATCCTTACCTTCTTCTCTCACAAGATTTACTGTTCTTGAAACTCCTGCTCTCACACGACCGTCCGTACTCCTAACAATAATCTCTAGAAAAAAAGGAGAAGAAAAGGGTGTGTCCTGAAAGAGAGGTAACACCCACCCACCTAGAAAAAAAGGAGAAGAAAAGGGTGTCCTGAAAGAGAGATAACACCCACCCATTTTGTAATGGTTAGAGATAAGCGCATCAAACACGAGGTACAGATACATAAACCAAAAGGAGATTGATAGGAGCAGTGTGGATGTTTTGTGTTTGTCCAGATTTGCCTGTTGCTGAGCTTCTCTTTAAACATTTTAAAGAGTGGGTGTGGGAACCGGTTTGGACAATGCTTTGAGCCTCTTATTTGTTCCTTTGGATTTGGATTTTTCTTATTTCTTTCTTTTTTGTTTTTGCTCCTATAAAAGAATTTAATCACTTTTATAATGTAATTTACTGTAATATTGAGTCTATTCAATATCGAAAAATAATTTCTCGAAAACAAATCCACACATCTCATCCAAGATTTATTACAGTAGCGAGAAGCTTACTTCTAATTGTGGGAAGATTAGTAGTTAATGAGAAGTTTACTTAGATTTATTTTGGTATTGGGAAGTTTAGCTTTGTTTCTATGAGTTGACATTAAAAGTTACCAAAATTGAAGAATCCAAATAAGTTTTTGTCAAACAACATGGAAAAATTAGACAGCCGGGATTAGTCGACGTCCTCCGTCAATCGTCTCTTCGCAGACTTGGCCCTATAGCACCATAGCTCAAAAGCCTCGCTCAAATCCGGGTACTGAACTTCGATGGCTGTCATCCACTCCCCAAGAATCTCGGCTTGTTCATTTGAAGGCAAAGCCAGAACCGTTGAAACCATTGCTGCCTCAATATTCTGCCACACATCCTCCTCCATCGTTAAAGACCCTTCATGCTTATCAATATTCGAATAGAAAGCCGGCTTCATCTTTCTTATATATGGAAGCCATGATTTGATCAATCTTGCTCGAAACGGTGCTAGAATAACGACACTGCCATAACCAACGGCTTCGAACACTTTGCTTGATATTTCTATCAGTTTTGCCTTCAACCTCCACGAAGTCAAATTGAGTTTCTCATCTTCAACAACCTCCAATATGTTGCTTGAGATCTCGACCCAGTTCAACACAAAATCTTTCATCAGATTCGTCTTCGAAAGTATATTACTCATCCATTCGAGGTCCGACAATGTTTGCAGTAATTTTTCTTCAGCCGTTTGAGAAATAACCTCGGCCCCCAATATCAGGGACGAAAAGTCGATCTCGAATGTCTTGAAAGTTTTGGAAAGTTCTGTTCTAATCTCTGATTTCACTTCATCATCAGCCATTACCGATGGTGTAATCTCGTCCTCTGCCAGCATGTACTCAACTTGCTCTTGAGCACAAACTTTTAGCTCATCTCTAAACGGTGGACATGAACTGTCAGGTGACATGGCTAGGCGAACAGCAGACATGAAAACATTCTTCGTGGTGATTAAATCGATAGGTTCGATCTTGGCCATTCAGTCTCATAAGCAAAAAACTTGCTCTTATCTGATCTAAAACGAAACAATAGGAGTAGAATGACACAGAATTTTCAATCCATCTTCTAGGAAGCAGTTTATTTGTAGTGACAGTAACCTGTCATTGAGCTTACAAGCTCACCCAGTACAGTTCTATCCATATGCAATCACTGCAACTTCAGACTGACCCTGCAATTGAGAAACAAGACACAAAATGGGCAATGGGTACAAAATTTCCAAAGCTGATACACAACCAAAAACTTTTTTTTTCTTGATCTACAATGATATGGGCAGAGCAAAATGTTCAAGAGATGAGAGAATTGAGGGTACCCACCAGAAAGACTAATCCAATCCATAACGTCACGAGAAGCAAATACAACGGGCACACTAATCAGTAACATTGATAAAGTAGCAATTAATCCAAAAAAAGCCAGTTACTACTCCCAACTTTTTTGTGCACCTAAGGGGATCCCAACCTTAAATTTCAGCAATTCTTATCTTCTAAATAATTAACGACCCCACCATGTCTAAATCGAGAGTCACCAGAATGCTACTTTCAGTGACTCTTCCCAGCTTTAACTAAAAATTGGGACAGTTTTGATAGTTACAATTCACCCATCTTGGCCCAACATCCTAGGTCGCCCCAATCTCCACAACTCAGCCGGTGCTAATGCATGAAGTTTCCCTATAGGTGGCTCAATCTGATAGCTATGGTAACAACCACGCTGGAAGTATGCCCGAGTGGCCACAAACTCTCATCTTTAGGTAAGCAAAGGGAGTCAGTTCTTATTTGTTACATGAAGGTGCAGGAAATTTCAAAGCTCGAAGAAACCCATCATAGTAATCCACAAAAACAGTCTGACAAAGCTATATTACTCCCAGGCAATAAGGGAGAAGTAAAAATAAATTTATGAAAATCTAGGTTCAATCAAGTTAATAAGCAAGATGCTTCATTTCTGCATAATATCTAATCAAAGGTAAGACCAAGAAAATCACCCACAAGAAATAATTCAACAAAATCAGATTTTGGGGTTTGGTATCAACCAAAATGTAAAATGAATATTGAGTTTTTCATAAACAGAAGGAAGATGGCTCACCCAACAGCGGAGATGCCAACTTCTGTGGATAAACGGACGGAGGCTACAATTAAAAGGACCGCAGATTCGCCGATGTGTTATCACCCAGGGACTTTGTTCCTTTACCCTGTTGGTTGGAAAGATAACTCTAAATTATGACGTAAGTTTAAATAAACAACCTAACTGTCCAAAGTGCCTACAAAAATTTGGTTCACGAGTCATGCGAGTACAACGAGCAAAAATTCAATTCAATTTTGCTGGTGAGGCAATACTAAATGAGTCGAGTCAGTTCAACTAGACTAAACAAACTAAACCTGATGAACTAAATATACGTATGTGTTTTAAATTTATATAAATGTAATGAATATTTTTTAAAAAGAATTAATTATTAAAACTACAATGATTATTTATTCTTATAATATCAAAATATAATAGTTAGTCATTTATTTAACAAAATTATTTTATTAATATATAAAATGACACGTATTTAAGAAAAAAATTATTTACTATAATCTAATAAAAAAATATTACACGAATATCATCATAAATATTTTATAATTACATCATTACAAATTATACACATACTAATTAGGTAAGCATATTTAATTGTCAATAATTTGGAATTAAGGGTGACAAATGAGATGACCGAGCCAACCCTGAAAAATTCTGGCTCACTAAGCCTAACTCGTTATATGAGCCGAGCTTAGCAAACCGAGTTTAATGAGCCCACCCAAAAAAAAAAAAAAATTCATCCCAAACCGACTCACGAACCAAAATTAAAAAAATCGAGCCGAGCATGCTTCGGTGCTAAAAGCACCTCTAAAAGGGTCTACGCCTCTATTTTTTAATTTTGCTATCATTAATAAGCATTTCAATTTCAATGGAACACCCACGTTTCAAATACATTGAGTCAAACGTCTGACTCGTAAACTCCAAGCTAAACTAGATGGATGAATTAAAGAAGCTGAATCGTTTGACCTATTTGTTTGAGATGGCAAACCCAAAACTTGAACTTGGCTTTATTTATTCAAGTTAATCGATCGATATAACTCACTTTCGCCCTCGCGAATCGAGTTGACTTAGCAAGTGTATAAGAGAGATAAATTATTATTCTCATATTTAGACTTATTTCTATGAATTATTTCTCCCGGCGACTTCCACTGGTGGGAATATGATTTGACGATGAAGTGCTCTACTTGATCATTCTGGCAAGTGTGAGAAACAAGAAAAGCTCAGACCTAGAGCCAGAAATCGACTGAGTTGAGGAGAATCATTCCTAATGTAGCTGTCCATCTCATCAAACAAATGAAATTAAATCATCAGTGTATGTCTCAAACATTCTCTTTTTATCTAAGCTTTTGTATTTTGTCATAACCACAAATATTATATCGTTTATGTGTCTAACATAAGTACGTGTTTTTGTCAAACAATCAAATAGTTTTAGAAGTGTTGAAAAAGATCCACTAAATTGTACTTTAAATTTCATGAGAAAGAAAGTCCTTTGTCAATATTTACAAGCTCAGTCTCGGGGGCCACTCGATAGAACAATTATTCATAATGATAAGAACAAATACATCTCCATAAATAACACATACCCAAAACCCTAATTGCCTTCTTCCCTATCATGACAACTAACTTGATAATACAACACGACAATTTTTCTGGGTTCGCAATCATTTTCAAATCAAAATTAGAAAAAGAAATAGTAATAAAAAATGGTGCATAGATTAACCTAAATTTGCTTATTTGTCGTTTAAATCGTTGTTTTTTATAAGATAACGAACTAATTAAAAGGAAAAACAAGTAGAAATCGAAGGCCTTCTGTCATTAACAGCTCGACCGGGCATTCTTGGAAGAGGAGAAAGTAGGAGAGTTACTTATCTTCATGGTAGAAAGCTCTTGCCCATAATAAATTTCAACTTTACAATAATCACATGGTGTAGTTTTCAGCAATTATCTTCTCTCCTATCTCCATTTTCTTCCTGACAGGATATCGTATTCAGCTGCTCTTGCAACTGCGATTGGCGATAATCAAGATTGTGAAAATCAATCATTCTTTGAAATGAAATAAAAAGAAAATCACTCACTTGAATGTACTTCAACTTTTCGGTATTTAGTTCGTATGTCAAATGCATCAACCTGCAAAATAGAGGGTAAAAAATGAAAGCATTAGTCGAACATTCCATTAGCCACCATAACCTGCCGACTCATTTTAAATGTAAAATGAGCTCATGATAATATTAATGGCACCTAGTAAGTTTTACTAAACTTCTTTTATTCATTTTCTATGTTCTTTATTGTGTTATCTTGTAACTTTTTGAATCGCAATTCATTTTTCATTACTTCAGAATTCAATCTCACTGATTGTTCAGTCGTAGCTTCTTCTATTTAAGAGTTTATTGAACTTCTTGGAGATCATTGTCAAGACCCTTCTCGGCATCATTGACTAAAATAATGATCTCGGTATTGCTTATTCTAACAAACCCACTCATCAAACTATCGTTAACCATTGGCCTTTAAGGTGTATTCTCATAATGAATTGAAGACAAACACTTGTCTTTTTGTAATCATTTTTTACTTAATAAAAGTTATGGTTTTAACATAAACATGTATAAAAAAAACATTAGATGATGAAAGACCAACCTAGCTTGAAGTTCTGAGATCCTCAGTTGTAATAAGCGCTCTCTCTCAGGAGACACCATTTCAATCTGTCACGTATCAGTAGGCAATTTGGAAAAATTTAGCAGTGTATTTAATACATCTGAATTCAGCATCATCATAGACATAATTTTTAATTTTTGATCAGTAAATTATATACTATATTTATGCGCAAATGGTACATGAGGGCAAGACTGAGCTACAAAAAAACTAACTTCAATCCAGCAACAAACACAATGAGAGATGTACTTCAGATTATATTAAGCAGGTAATGCAATACACCAATAAACAATCATCAATGCAGATCTCAGTATTTTATTGGCAGAATAATTGAGTAAATTTTTTTTTATAGAAGCATAAAAATCTAGGAACCTAAATTCATCTAACATCTCAAGGGATACTAAACTACAGACCATTGATACATGACAATAGTAAGTACATTATCTCATGATTATTTACTAAAATTATTAACACTAATTTAAATGAAATAAATGAAAATGTTAATCATGATTTTGAAATTACATAATCTCAAAGAAATAGTAAGTACACTGCACATTTCTTTTTATCATGAGTAAAGATGACCTTCCCTCATTATGAATTTAGGGATACAGTTAAAACAATAACAACTAACAGACCAACCCTCTGCTCAGCAAACCCTACGAGAACAATCCACAATAACAACACAGATGATCCCTTAACAGACTCCCTGCCTCTCTTTATATTCCTCCTCATCACACATTATTCCCCTTAGACACCTGCCCACTCACCATGCTAACTAACTCTTCCAGCTCAGCACCTAAATTCCCACATTGACTTCTCTTGCTATGTAATTGTCCTCAAGGTCGTAGTCTAGAAAACAGAGCTTCAAAGCAACTTAGGATTTTGGACTGGCTAAGGTGCCTGAATTAGTTAGTGGGTTGGTTGTTGTAGGGGGAGGTTTTGTAGGCTAAGGATGTTGTGGGAACTTGGTAGATATATATGTTTTGGAGGGTTTGGGAGAGGGGGGATCACGATATTCATTCTAGACATTTGCTTCTAGGAAGAGTAAGTAAAAGTTGCCAGTCTGGATTTTCCAGGGGGTCTAGTTCTTGGTAGTTGTTTTCTTTTGTTAAGAGCAATTTCATAATCTGTACATCATCTCCGTCTCTTGGATAAATACTTTGAACATCTATTTCGCCTCCTTAACCCAAAAAAAAAAGAAAAAAGAAAATGATACAATCCTTTTGTTTCAAAAACAAGCTGATATGTTGTTCCCTGACGAGATTTTGTTTGTTTATCTCTCGTGGATGAAGAATGTGAAGTTGAGAGATCAAAAAACATGCTTAATGATTTTTTATATTCATTAATTATGGCCTTTTGATCCAAGAGGAAATCATTGTCAAAAGGTGCTTATATTTTTTTGGTAAGAAACAACAACAAAGGTGCTCATAATTGACAAACAGAAGATGGTGGCCAATACATATGGCTCCCTTATGCAATGAGAATGGGTAAATAATATTAGGCAACAAAGGAAGGGAGGGGTAACTTGGGGTAGTCATATTATATAATGTTGTAGTTTGATATTTTGGGGCATATAATATATGAGAAATCAGTTATAAGAAGGAGGAGCCATCTATAAATAGGTATAGGAAATTTGAGATTAGGGAGGAAAATAATAGAGTGAAGGTAGAAGAGTACAAGTCTCTCGAATGCATGTTTTTATATTTTCTGTAATAGTTGTCTTTTCAATCAACTAAGGGCATATTATAGTTGGTGACTTACCAGTTTATTGTTTTAGTGATTAATCAGTGTTTAATGATTGTTCGGTTCCTATCAGTGGAGTGATCAAAGGCCATGCAAATGATTTTTCATATGCAATACCTAATGGCCTTTGATCCATGATCTTCATCAAAGGAACTCAATGTCAAAATGTGATCATGATTTTTAAGAAACGACAACAAAGGTGCTCATAAATGACAAAGAAGATGGTGGCCAATATTATGTTGTAACAAGATTACACAATGGAATATACTTACACTTCCATTGTTCTCCGAGCTCCGAGGCAATGGAGGCAACTTTCCATTTTGAGTAGCTGTAAAAAATTTGGTTTAGTACGAACTAATTAGACCTCTTAATACTACAATGAAACCATAAATCAAATAATGGAGAAATTTCCACTCACCATCCGCTACGTCAGTTGGCTGGAGGGTATTAAACAAATTGAATATAAGATCCTAAAATCAAAAGAAAAACCCAATTCAAAATGAATCTATTGAATTTTTAACTTTTCTATTGTAAGGAGAACGGAGAACCTCTCTTGATAAAACTAAATATAAATCACAAAACATGTGAACCTTTTACCTGTTGAATTGAGTTCTGCTGAAAAAGAGTCTGCAGATGAGTCATGAGAAGTGTAGCGGGTATATTACTGTTGGAAAGCTCCCTTTGGGATTGACCGACGAGCTGAAAAAACAACACATTATGGTACAATATAAGTGATATTACATTCTAAGCCACTGAGAAATTTCCAAAATAATTGCTGACATTGTTCTATGCCAAAACAATGAATCTTATCTTCTCAAATTGTTCAAAATCTGGCAATTAAAAAATCCTTCAAGTCCTTACTTTATCTTCAACTTTATCAAAATCTGGTTAGTCATATCTATGTCAAAGCCTTTATACTAACAAGCTGTTAACAGCAAGTATAAGATCATCGTGTACTGCTTGACATTATTGAACAATTTACCAATCCTACACCTTATGCATTTCCAGAGAGATGACACAAGCTGCTAATTGATCAGTATTTTATAAAACTACTTCCATAAATGGTCACATTTTTAGAAAGCCGTTAACTTCATAAATTCAAACAGATTGATTCAGACACAACCACATCTCAAATTATGATATCTGCATCAAAGCATGCATAGAACGTATTTAGTATTAACACATAGAAAAAAATTCATGTTGTCGAACTAAAAAACTCTATATAGCTCCTGTTGATTACAAGCTATTTTCTCAGTTGACAGTCTTCCTTGTAGATGACTATATGTCCTTATCAGAATAGTAAAAAGGTAAATGAACCAACCCATATATATGGATACAAACCATTTGTTTTGAGTCAAATACCCAATCACCGACACTAGCTGATTTTCTTAGTGGGGATCCCTGTAAATATATCAAATAGAACATTAAATAAGACATGATATTGGATGTGTAATGTGTTGGATAAAAGTTTGGAAAAAAGTCATCAACCTGGGAAGTTCGACGTGGTACTGTACTTAATGGAATATCCTACATCAGATTTTTTAGGTTAGTTATGAATTGACTGTTAGAAAAATAGATGATATTATAAACTTACCTTGGCAAGATCTAAGTTTTCTGACGTCACAGAAAACCGCCCTTTAATTTGCACAAGATTAGCCTTTGACTTTTCATCTAATGAATCTCTATATCCTATAAGAAGAAGAATACTTACTGCCAGAAAGAATAAGCTCATCACTAGCAACTAAGATAGGATGGACATTTTTCCAAACTATTTGTTGGATTAGTTTTCCTACGTTCGAGCTCTGTTACAAGTTCAAGTTTATATTACTCAATCAAGGCATAATAAAAGGAAGTTTTCTGCTTAAAACCCACAAAAAGAAAATAATAAAAGGATCAGAATGCATGTTTATATTGTCCAATAATTACGGGAGGTTTTGGTTTCAGGACAACTCGATTGGTTTCTTAGATCACTTTAGAGAATTCTAGATGCATTGGTTGGTTTAAGGGATTTTATCACACTTCATTTTATGTCAAAATGCTTATGAAGTTACTTCTCTACCTCCAGAAGATTTTATAGGTGCTGATAAGCTGTTTGCTGAAGCACGGTTTGGCAGCATTAAAGGACCACTAAAACTTGGTGTCTGTCGCAGATCACGCTGAAATTTTTCTGCAGTTGGTTGAATTTCATACTCATCCCTAAGAATTAGAAACTATTAACTTTATACAAAGAAGCAATAATAATAAATCAATGTAACATTAATAACAAAAAACATTAACGATCTTTTTGTGTATGTTTCTTGCACAAAATGTGCACATAAGTGCCAACAGCGACTTTGTTGACAAATCACACTCTTCAAAAACTGAGATCATTAGTACACATTGTCTTTTCTCTTTATCATTCGGCCAAAAATAAATTATATACTAACAAAAATAAAGTCCCACTTGACTGGAGTTTTCGACTTTAATTTATACATTAATGAAGTTCACACTTAATCCGCTTAGAATTGATAGATTTTTTAATCGGTAAACTTGGTGGACAATTAGCTGGTGATCCTTACCCCCGCCACTTCATAAATTTTTTTTAAAGGAACACAACTAAGCCACGCCTTTCTAGATCCCAACTTTTCTTTTTTCTTTATAGATCCTAGATCCAAATGAGAAATAAGTTTTATTTTTTATTTTTCTTTCGAGAAAAAATATAGCAGTTGGAGTTTTTTCCTAGTGAAAACATTTAGACCATTCTAACGAAGTATAAAGACCATCAAGCCAAACGGACAAAGAAGTCCTCCATATGGTTGTGCAGCTCGAGTGAATTGGTACCACACACAAGAATCATAAAAATAACATTTATTTCTCTTCTTATCTTTTGTCATCTTCCCGATTTACAATAAGACAGGAAGACATATATTTAAATATAAGAGTGCTTAGATACAATTGAGGAAATGTACTAAAACTTAAGTATTCTATTTCAAATAATTAACATGGTTTAGGCTATATAGAAAAATTCAAATCAACATTTGAGCACCACATAACTACAATTAAATAACCAAAAAAAAAAATCATTTCTTAAGCAGCTTGGTGAAAGTTTTAAGTTGACCCTCAATCTACTAAGAAAATAATTATTTGGCTACTTTCAAAAGTCTAAACTAGTGGTTGATGAAAAAAAAACTTGAAATAGTTATCTTACATCTTTAGCATCACATTGGGATATAATTGTCAGAAGGTTGTTGGGTATTCATAAAATGTTCCATTTGGTCCAGAATTTTGTTAAGCAGTACGCAGGTTGAAGTTACAGGCTTGACTATCATGTTTGAAGTATAAGGAAAAAGCAAAAGCTATTCGTTAAAATTAACATACCAACTCAAAATACAAACACTATCTTAAAAACGGTTGCATGAAGAATAACACCTAAAAATGATGAGTGAAACTATAAACTAATGTAAATACAAAGGAACAAATATTACACACCTCTCTGGATTACGAGCTCTTTCTGATAAAGAATGATTGAGCACAACACCAGGCATTAGCGGCCCGCTCTGCGTTTGCCGACTTTTTGGCATTTGGGTTTTATTCTTTGATTGAACAATGTCTTGACTGGATGTAAAAGATGATGTTTCAGTGCTAGTACCGCTTTTCTTCAAACCACTTTTCTCTTGGGTGGTCCCAGATTCAAGCCACTCGTTTTCCGTTGTCTTACCCTTTTTGCTGAACGATTCACCTTGCACCAACTCCACGCCAACTGATTTTACTCTGCCCTGTGAACATTCATCATTTAATTTCAATCATTTTAAATTATATAGTCAATCCGTTGCATCATGAAAATGACAAACCAAGTATTACATTGTTAAACTTCAAGGTCCAATCTATATCTTTATATAAGAAACAAGAATATATATTTAAAAAAAGAAATATATATTGAAGTTCTAGATGTTGAAAGAATTAATCAAATAATATCTTTTGTACACATTACAACTGAACTGTGCTTCCAAAATGTAGATAATAAATTAAATGAGTTAAATCCAAGCACCTTATCACTAACAATAAGTTAAATGAGTTAAATCCAAGCACCTTATCACTAACAATTGACTTGATGATTTCTTCCTGTTCCCTCGTATCTGCCAAATCATCATCCTCATCCTCATCATCACGCACCTATCACCATAAAAAACGATCAAAAGGAAGAGAGGAGAAAAATCAGCACAAATGCTAAAAAAAAAAAGAGAATAACTCTTGAAATGTAGCGAAATTTCCAGTCAATTCTTACAATGGTAAAATGATGGAGTTGAGATATACCAGTCAATTCTTACAATGGTAAAATGATGGAATTGAGGCATACCAGTGAGGCTTGGGCTTTTAAATCCTCAATATCAAAGTTCCATGCACTAACTCCTCGCTGGTACTCACTCTAACAATTGCAAATTTTTCCATACAAGATTTTACTAAGAAAACTCACAAAATGGAAAGCAATGCAGTATACAAGAGTAAGTCATGTATCTACATTTTTTATTTTTTACTTTTATATATTGATATTTCTACTTTTTCAGACATGTTGGTTGGTTTATCTTGGATTCTCTTTTTCTATTGAGCAAATGGATCAATCCAGACTGATTTGAAACTTATCAACTGCAACTAAATTCTTCCCGATTAAACAATCTTCAATTAAGGTCCCAACTATACCAGAGTAGATTTTGTTCTGATTTCTATGAATTGATAATGTCAAGTACTTTAGTAAAGCTGTCAAGAGCGGTTAATGTCAGGACTTGCTAATTCTTTCTGTTTTTCCTTTTATGTTTTTTCTGCTGTCGTTTTTTCCTCTCTTAGTTTCTCATTTACTGTCCACTCTATGTTCTGTTTTTTGAGTTCGTTACATAGCAATCTCATAGTGATCTATAATCTTAGTCCAATATTTTTTTGTTAAATAATAATGTAAAGTTATCAAATTCCTTTTAATCCAATAACTAAAGCTTTCGGAATTAACAGCAATAAATGTCCAGTTTAAAACTCTGTTTTATCACTTTTCCTCATTTAAATGATGTAGCAACATGTAAGGACCAATCAAATTAGTCATACAGGTGAGGGAGAATGTTACAAAATATATTTAAATAATTTTTTACCTCAACCCAATAACTAAGCTTGAGAATAGTGGTAATTTAACAGCTTTCCTCGTCTTTGTAAATTTGAATGACAGAAAAATCAACAAAAAACAGTCACACGCTATGATTTACTAAAGCTTAACAGAAATCTTGCACTCTCAACTGCAGAAACATCATCAAAGGTGAGTAGTTGTTCTTATAATTTATTTCTCGGCAGTCAAAAGTACAACTTTTTCATGATAAAATAAACAATAGAAGATCTTGGTGGAAAAAAAAATAGAATATCCCTGCACTTAAGTAGCGAAAATAAGACGTCAGCTAATATTTTTAGTAATTCTCTGACCTGTGATAACGCTTCTTGTTCGGATGACGGCATTTTCTTTAGAGCTAGCTGCGCTGCATCTTTAAGCTGCAACAATTTTTTTGTTAGCAAAGCAAATATCATACCGTAAAAAGTAAGATTGTCCACCGGGAAAGTTTACCTGGAGAGCTTTCACACGATTCCAAAGAGGAGGTAAGTCATCAAATAATTTCTTCACAGAAAGCTCCGGAGGTTTTGCACTCTTGAAAAAGTTGTGTTTTAACAGCTTTTCTGCTGTAGGTCTCTTCGTTTGATCTTTCACCAGGCACATTGCAACCATTTCTTTGAAAGACTGATAACAACTGGAAATCTTCTAATTAGGACACTAGATGAAATAAAGACAAATAAAAATTCCATGCTGGAGACACTCATAGTACATCAAACAGTTCAGCAGACTAAACCATCATCTATCTACGAATCTGACATGAAAAATCATGTTCAACAATATATATTCAGTGGCTGGAATTCAATCTAACAACCAAGATTGGGCCTTATTATATTCAGAAGTCATCAAGGCTGGATCTTTTGTGATGCAGAGGCGGACCGATTCAGGAAGACATATAGCCGAAGGAAGAAGGCTAGTGAAGATCGCATATAGCAGAAGGGTATTTTGGAGTTCTTTTAGGGAGAATTGCTGTAAGTAGTGGGGGAGTAATCGTAACGGAGTGTGTTTTGCTTTTGTGATTTGGTGGGGACCAGGAATAGGGGATCTAGTCAGTAGTTTCTGTTCGTGTGTTGTTGTAGATCATTTTGAATAGTTTCTCTCTGTAAGGGAGTTGCCGAGTTGGTGGATGAACCAGGCTTGTGGATTGTTCTGAAACTGTTTTCTTTCTTGAATCAAATCCTTCTACTCAACTGTGATTGTGTTTTGCCTCATCACTTTGCTAAAATCATTCTTAAAGGCACAGTTAGAAATCAATCTACTGAAGTCAGAATAGAAAGTTGCATTTCCATTCTTAGACCTAAAGTCAATTATTTAATGCACTATACACTATGTGAACTTTCAGAGAATTAATAAGAGAATATTAGAAAGTTTGAAGAAGGCGAAATGCATAGAGTTGTGTTTGATAGTGATAGAGATAAAGCGGGTGGACTAGATGTTTTCACCGGGCTTCTCCAAAACTCTTGGAATGTGATTAAAAAGGATTTGCAAAAGGTTTTTAAGGAATTCAATCAATATAGAGTGGTAAATGTTAAGACAAATGACCTTCATCTATATCTCATTCTCAACAGATCAGAAAAGTTGAAAACTACATACCAATGAGTTTGTTGACAAGTTTATACGAAATTCTAGCTAAGGTGTTGCATTATCAAATAAGGGAATAATCCAAGACACGATTTTGAAAGAACAAGGGACCTTCACTGCAAGTAAGAACATTTTCCATTTTTCTTTTAACGATGATGAAAGTTAGGAAAACTGAAAGTGGTAGAAAAATAATAGGGATTGTCTTTAAAATCGACTTTGAAAAACCCTATATCATGTGGACTGCGGTTTCCTTAACTGTCTTTAGAAAGAAGGGGTTTGATGCTAGGGTGGAAGAAGTGGATATCGAGCTGCTTGTACACTTTCACCCTAATTATATTAAACCATTCGATGACGCAGTCAATGACCCCAAACATGGAAAAGGGCATAGAAGTATATATGAAAAGACTGGTGATTTATAAAAAAAAAAATCAACCAAATCTTTGCACCCCAAATAAATAATGATCTGGTTGATAAACTATTAATGACTTCTTTGTGTGTATCATATATGAAGAAAGAACACAAATACCTTAGAGAATTTTTTGTCACGATCATAATCTAGACCTGGAGGAGAATTTTGGATGGTCATGAGAAGTACCTGTCAGGCCAAAGGAAAATGAAAAATTGAGATAAGAGTGAGCAAATTATCAAACAGAAAAAAGTACCACAGACAGCCAAGATTGTTGCTTAAAATCTTTTTGAATTATCAGACCTTCATTGGAGGATATTTCGAAAATGGTGCATGACCATGAGCCAACTCCAATGCTGTTATACCAAATGACCAGATATCAGCCCTGCACAAAGCAAAACCAATCCAATAAGAGGTCCATTACCAACTCTTAAATTTTATTGGTACTAACTCAATTTAGAAAATATATTCATAATTAGTTAAGAAATTGAATTCCTATTTATCTATTTTCATAAAACTAGTTGACCGTTCTATACATATATTAATTTGGAGTTGTGTCAACCGAAAAATAAGTTCATTCATTAGGAGTTAAACGGCCCAACCATGGTCAAGAGATCTTTCTTCGTACAAAGAAAAAGATAATAAGGATCATCATATTAAAACTTAATATCCAAACAAAAGCACATCAAGATCGATATATGTATAGACAGCAGTCGTCATATTTAATTTTCTTTAACAAAAGCAGTTTCTATCGAAATAGATTGAAATAATTTCCTGTTCAGCAAGACATATACAAAAAACCTAGCCTACAAAGAGGGAAAACACATATTTACCCACTAACAATTCATCTAGAGGGAGTTAGGGATCAGATTTATAACAGACAAGGAAAGTAAATAATTAAACAGAATCAGGAAACAAAATAATTAAACAGTATCAGGAAACAAAATACATAATAACTCAGATTTTATCAATTATTCAAAATCAGCCGCAAAGTTCTCTAACTTATTGATGTATCCCATAGGCCCATCACACGTTCCCAAATTCGAGCACACATTTTAACTAATTATGTTCTAACACATTTTCTTTTGCAGAAATGAATTATGTGAATGCTTAGAGCACACCTTTGGAGACTTAAAGTGAGAGGTCGAGGCTATAGTCAAAGATCAACCGAACACGTCATTGCATGGGAGACAAGGATTGAAGACCAAGAAGCTCACATGGAAAATTGTCTCCCCGAGCATCGGTTTATGTAACCTTTTTTTTTATTTTAAACTCTAATTTGCAAACATTGACCTTTTTGTTATAATTATTATATGCATGCATGTTAGGCATTTAGGATTAGATGTATGGTAGAGTAGATGGTGATTTTAGCTTTCGGTTAACCTAAGTTTGGAGTGCAAATCTTGCATGGAGACCCAACCCCGCGCGCGCCAAAATGGAGGGCCAAGATTGGTGCACCACATTGAAGCTTCTTTATCCGATTTGGCCACACCAAATGCTGCCCCTTGAAGATGCTTGTTCCCCTTACCATTTTGGGAGAAAAGATGGATCAATGACTTGACATTCAGCTAGCTTTTGATCACTTGTACTTCCCCTCATCTCGGCCACTCAAGCTCATCACCTTGGCCGAACATATGACGTCCTTTTCAACGGTCATTTGAAGGCCAAACCCTAACCCTAAGTCTATTTAAGCATGGCTTTAGAGTGTGTAAAAGTTTTGGTTGATGAAACGAAATAAAGCCTTTTTTTTCTTAAGGTAAAAACCGAGGAGTGAAGATCCAAGGTAAAGTCAGCCAAGGCCGAAAGGAGTTAGCCTCCTAGCTCATCAACCCGAGGTTGTTGTTGTAGCTTTAGCTTCACTTTCCTCTCCTCCCTTTCAAGGGTTGGAAACAAGTAGGAAATGACTAAACTGGTTCCTCAAAGTCAATATTCTTTCCAAGGAAAGATTGTTTTGCCGAAAGCCACAAACTCTAGCTTATTGGCCGACTTGAGGTTTGTTTACACAATTTCTTTTTCTTAAGCCATTTGGACCACGCCTTCCATAATCAGACACCTCAATCACAACACAAGACTTACATTAATTTTTTGTTCCTTTAAAGTTCATTTGTTTGTTCATTTTCTAGCATCTTTTGAGGTCTCCTCGACTTGGCCGAGCACCAAGAGGGCTAACTATCTTTCTTTTGTGTTCTAGTGACCATTGCTGACCTAGACCTTAACACTTATCTAGCACAGGAAAAGCAAAGGGACCCATGACTCCTTCCAACTAATAGATCAGTAGTCTGATAAGCCTCCTATTAAGTTCACTTATAGTAGGAGGAATAAGAAAAGAAATTAAATGATAATTCAGTAGAAGTAGCTACAGATTTGAGTTCATGAGTTGGTTATTTAATTGCCTGGTAATCTTTTGTAAGCTGATTTTGTTAATAAAAAGGGAGGAGCGTAGTTGTAAGGAGGTAAACGAAAAAGATAGAGAGAAGTTGTATGCTGAGAGTCTAGATTCAAGAATTCTGGGAGAAATATTGTAGTCTGTCATCTTTCTTATATTCAATAAGAGAAGTGTTTGTTCATGAGAATTTCAAAATCTTATCAAAGTCAAATTTGCATTATACATAAATGACTGAAAAGAAACAATAATATGTCTTCCTCTTGTCTAACCATTCTAATATCGACAATACATAGAATGTCTAAAGAAAACATTGCAGTCACATTATCAACAAGTGAAGTTAAATAGGACAAAAAGTTATACAAGTGAAATCACCAAGACAGATTGACTCACTTGAAATTATATCCACTTCCTGGTTGCAATACCTCTGGTGCCATCCTAGTGAGAATTAAAGTGAAATTCAGAACTATATATTACTACAACCATAACATGCAAGCAACAGCTGCTATCTGGAAATTTGAAAAAGAGCAGAAACAATATATTTTACCAGCATGGAGTCCCAACGAAAGTATTTCTAGATCGTTGTCTATCACCAGAGTCAAACATGCAAGCAGTAACACCAAAGTCAGCAAGCTTTACCACTCCGTTGCTATCGAGTAGTATATTTCCAGCCTGTACAACAAAGATAAGAAGAAAACTAACTAGCTCTCTTAATCAAGTTTTTAATGATGCAAAATAGAAAACAAAACGAGATTAAAAATTGTCTATGAGTCAAAAAGCCAACACACCTTTACATCTCTGTGAATATGTCCCTGGCAATGAAAGTAGTCCAAAGCTTTAAGAGTTTCTTTTAGTATAGAACAAATAACATCCTCTTCAAAGCCATCTGGATATGCTATCTTCATAAGGTGTAAACAGGAACCCTCTGCCATAAATGGCATAATGACCCATAGGTTCCGTTCAACAACAAATGAGCAATATGCTCTTACAACATTTGGATGATCTATTAAACTCATAGTTTGGGCCTCCCTTCGAATGTCATCCTACACGAGGAGAAAATCACCCACATAAGTACATGAACAACCAAGAAATTCTCTTGACAAGTAGATTCGAATTTGTCACAACCACAACAGTCTTTTTCTCTTATACTTGAGCAATTTACTTAAAAAACTGACACAACCAGAAAATAACATATCGTACCTGACAAGCATGGTGTATCATGAGAAATTACAAAATTCAAACAGACATCAAAAGCTTTAGCATAAGAACAAAATAAAAAATAAAATACTAACTAGTGTTAGCAATAACATAGAGCTGTGACATGAATACACCCAAATAAAATTTGTTTTCTTTTTATTTTTTAAATAGTACGACCACCCATCAAGGAATCGTACTTGGACAAATGTCAACCAGCTCCAGAAGATTTTAAGAATGAGAAATGAAATCAGCAATCAAATAAATTTATTGTCTATTTAAACTTTCCTGCACAGATGTAAAAATTTCATTACAAGTTACAATGTAATATTAAATCAAAGTATTAAAATGTTTGTTTCAGCTAATAAATTAATAATGGGGAAGAATTGTCCATAATGTGTCTGTAACGTCTTAGTGTTCTAATATTTTGAGCAACGATAGCAGAATGTTTGTACATTACTGTGTTTGTGTCTGGTGGTTGTGTTCCTGCTTCTCAATCTTATTAAAAAAAAAACAGTATTCTAACGTAAATGATCAATTTTAATGTGTATAACACCCCTATTTGCAGCATGAAATACACAGATTACTGAATCTACGATATTAGAGTGTCCTTTCTAAAATTACCGAATTATGAGAGGTTACAGAGATATCTCCCACGATTTCATTTTTACAGTAAGTTGATATCTTCCTCTACTCTACAAGAGCGGACTAGATTTTCAACCTTTTTTTTTGTCCTACAAACTTGTAGATGGCTGAAATCCTAGTTGCTCGTCTTTATCTCTCTTGTTCGGAAGTCCAAATATTAATTTCATTTCCACAGAAAACCAAAAAATGGATGATCGAGGCGTGACAAATATGAATTTAGAGACTCAGTTGCTCCATAATTAGTCTTGAAAAAATCCACCATCCAAAAGCATACTGAGTGTCTTTTCATTCTAACAAAAAATAAAAATAAAGAATTGACGAAAAGAAATCATTTTAGCTGTAGTAATCTCCGATTCATCGGTGAGTTCTACTTCTGAATTCAAATCAAAAGCTCAATTCGCAACTCACATCAAGCCATACTGATATAAACTCCATCAAAAAACATCAATCGCAGTCCGAATAGACTATTGAACCAGAGGAATTCCCAAAGCGCATTAAGAAAATAGACAGGAAAGAAGATACCAGATTGCTATTGCAACGATCGAGATCCAAGCACTTGACAGCCACCACTTCATTGAGCGGAAGATAGATCGCTCTGTAAACCGTCGCACTAGCGCCATGTCCAACCTCCTCAAGAAGCTTATAATCATTTGGATTCGCACTGTGACTCTTCTGGTTACCTCCCATCGCAATTACACCTACCAAATCAGGCGAAGCACTCTTGTTTCCAATCGAAAAACCGCTGTACCGGAGTACGGCAGACCACCGTGAAAAAAGGAGAAAAGCTCCGGGACGGTCAATGATACATCGACTCGTTGACCGACATGAAGAAGCGCTTAAGAGAGAGAGAGAGAGAGAGAGAGAGAGGAGGATTGGGATTCAACGGGTGATGACGTGACAAGGACCCACTTTAGTTTTACTTCGAATCTCTCTTCTCACTGCATCAAATTACCTTGAGTCAAGTGAGTGACTAGGTTTATCTTTTAATCAGCTTATTAATTAAAAATAAATTATAAATAATTACTTAAATATTAATTGTATCAATTAGCAAGTATTATACCACAAAGAAAAAGTACAGTGTAGAGTAAAAGTAAACATAGAATTGCTTTAATGATAATTAATAAAAAAAACTTTAAACTATGAAGTCATTAATGAACTCATAAACTCGTACTTAAATTATGTTTGATAATAAATTTGTCTATGTCTATTTACAAAACAACTCTTATTATATATATATTATTTCCCATTAATAAAGATTTCCAGTTGTTGTTTCTAGCATCTCGAAGATTTGCTTGAATGCTAGTATTTGATCCGGGCAAAGTTAAGGGTTTTAAAGCTATTTAGATTAACCCTATATGAACATTTTTGTATTGTTGCAGATAATTTTGAAGATCTCTTAAACATAAGAGTTTGATAATTGTGTTATCATTATCTAAACATATAGTTTGTTCAGATGTTTTGATAGATTTTTTTGTTTTTAAATCAAAGAATCCTAAACTGTATATAGTACTATATATATATATATATATATATATATATATGGGACATAATGTGTTCATGACTTTGTAATGAATACGATAAATAACTGCGATCGTTTCTGATCCAGGCATAAAATCATATCCATGAGTTTGAATTTGAAGAGTTATAGCTTCAAATATATTTTTATCTGTTAAAGACAGAGTTAAATTTGGATAAACATTGAAATGGATTGGGCCATGACAAAGACTGGTTTGAATAATTCCCATTAATAAAGATTTCCAGTTGTTGTTTCTAGCATCTCGAAGATTTGCTTGAATGCTAGTATTTGATCCGGGCAAAGTTAAGGGTTTTAAAGCTATTTAGATTAACCCTATATGAACATTTTTGTATTGTTGCAGATAATTTTGAAGATCTCTTAAACATAAGAGTTTGATAATTGTGTTATCATTATCTAAACATATAGTTTGTTCAGATGTTTTGATAGATTTTTTTGTTTTTAAATCAAAGAATCCTAAACTGTATATAGTTTTAGGTGCTATTTTTGGAATAGTCCATTTGTTTAATTGTTGATTTTGACTAAGTTCAATAATTTGTTCGTTTTTGTAATTACTTTGATTTTCTCCAACAGAAAATTCCATAAGACTAAGTGTTAATTCATTCATGAATGACATATAAACCTTTTCAACATCAATCTTTAGAATATAAGTTGAACTAATAATCATGCCTTATTGATTGTCTGATCAAACCTTATTGATTAGATAAACATACCTTATTGATTTTTTAATTACACCTTATTGATTGTTCTAAAACTTTCTATGTAAATATCACGTACGTTACGAGGCATTGTTGCGCTATCACAAAAGATAGGAATTTTATAATACTTTTCATTCTTCACAAGTTCAAAGGGCATACCCGCCTAACAGCCAACCATAGGCACAACGGCTCAAGCCCACAAAGAACACAAAAGAAGAAATTAAAAAGTATTATAAAATCTGGAAGAAATTAAAAAGTATTATAAAATCTGGATAACAGACCAATCCTCCACGTGATCATACACTGAAAGAGTTAGAAAGATCGTATTGGGATAATTAAATCATCGTATTGGTATATCAACTAATCTTATTGGTTGAACCAAACTCTCATATTGACGAATGATTATTTAAACCAACTTAAATTAAAAAGATTACCATTGAAACCCTTCTATTCATTCACTACTGAATTAACAGATGTTTACCCTACCATGGCTCTGATACCAAAGGGAGAGAGGGATCGACACAGATAATAAAACGATACTTATATTAAAAATACAAAATACAATAAAAACTTACAAGAGAGAGCAACCAGAGAGCAGCGGAGAGAAAACTAGTGAGAGAGCAATCCAAAAAACTTCGATATCTAAACAACAAAGCAATGCTTCCTTATATAGAGAAGCAAAAGTAAAAAGATAAAATACAAACGTCATGGCTGACGATTTTGATCACTAGTGGATGCACAGCTGTCGTCCACTTTCATTTTGCCTTTGCCTTTAGCTTTTGCTTTGTCTTTTGCTTTAGTGTCTTTTGATTCTGCTTTGTCTGTTGAGTCATCCCAATCAGGAAGGCTTGGTGAGTTGTCCAAATCAATCAACATATCAGACACAAACGGTGTCGAAGTAGCAGCCTTTGATTTCTTTTGCTTCTTTTCCATTTTGATGAATTTAACCATTTGTAATTCCTCTGAATCGTTGAATTCTGGAAGGTCTTTGCGAAGATCATTCCATAGTTTAAGTTCTTCAGAAGACATTGTTTTGTTACGAAGCTTCCAGCATTTATACTCTGCTAAAGCTATGTCCCATTTGTACCAAGGATTAGTTTTAGGATTATACTTCTTGCCAATGTACTCAGCATTTTGTAAATCATACCATGACGGATTTGCTTGATTCCTCATACGAATGATCAAAAGATGATTCGGATGAAAAGGACGAATATTTTGAAGAGTCACCCATGTAGGAACTTTGTATTCTCCAGGATTCCTAGGAGATAAAATTGTGGGTATTCTTTGATGTCTTTTTGAAATAGGAACACGAGGATAGTTGTCGTCTTCCATTTAAAGAACCACTTTCCCTTTTCCTTTGTTTTTCCTTTTTTATTTTCTCTGCGAAAGATCAATAAAAGATTCCCTGAAAGAATCCCATAAATCTTCATGAGAACAATATCAATAATATCATCATCTGGATTTTGTGCTTCTCCGGGAAGAACAGAGAAAGAATTTGAATCAGTACTCATAGATTGTACATCATTTTGGTCGTCAGTTTGATCAATATCTGCCTCAATGTCATCTAAAGATAGAAACTGATCTTTGATCATATCGAATAATTTGAACTTCCTTTCTTGAGAACTCATTGAAGGAAAATTTTGTTGTAAATTTTGAAACACGCTCTGAACAAAAGCATTGTCAGGAGCCTGTCTAGTAGTGGCTTTTGATGAAGACAACAAAATCTTATTTTGATTGTTGGTCTGATTGGTTTTTGATAAGCAACTGTCAATGTCAAAACTAGACCACCATTTGACAAAGAACGATCTTTGAATTTCTGGAAGGCCAAGATGATCGGTATCTATTTCTAGATTCCAATGCCAGATCCAGTTTATTTGAAATTCAGTACAAAACCATAAAAGGTTAAGACCAATAACTTTTGTTGTTTGAGACGAAATATAAGGATGATATTTCTCCCAGATTTGATAAGAGTCTTGAATTTGCTTGGGGAAAATACTAAACTCAGGAGCATGAGATTGCCACCAATGGTAAAACCAAGATGGAAATTTATCCTCGGAATTCAGAATTTTCGGATTGATTGTGAAAAACCAAGAGTGATTCCTTGGCGGATTTTGATAGAAAAACACATGGGTCCAGGCATGCACATAGTCTCAATAGTTGTATTTTTGTTCTTGATTTGTAGTCCGACTTGCATAAACATTCAAACCCCATTCTTGTGGATGGAGGACTCGGACAATATAACACTTAGAATGTGTTATAGGAGTTTTGAAATTGGTTTGATCCACATAATGGTGTACGATTTGAACTGACTAAGTTTCTGTAAGAATAACCTCATAAAAATAGTGAAGCTTTCCATCAGGAACTAAGTAGTGTTGTGTACCCATATACTGGCTTTGAAAGAACCAGGCATCTGTTTGATTTAGAAGTAAATCTTTTGGGGAAAGAGTAAAAACTGATTCCACCAAAGGCTTTTTTGTAAATTGAGGACCATGTTCTAAGGCCTCTTTTGCTGTTCTAGGCTTAGGAGCCTCTAACTGTTTTGACTGTTTTGTTTGAGCACCTTTTGATGATTCCCCAACTGTGGGAAAATTTTGATAATAATCAATTTTGCTTCGACCACGGCCACGGCCACGGCCTCTTCCCCTACTAGGGGCGGACATCCTGCAAAAATTCTCGAGTTAAGAAGTCAGGAAGAGAATTACTGGCACCTTTGATATATTCGATAGTGAAATCAAAATTAGAAAGTTCTGATTGCCATCGAGCAAATATTTGTTTGGAAACAATATTTTTAACATCTTTAGATAAAATATGTTTGATAGAAGAACAATCTACTCGTAAAATAAATTGTTGATTGAGTAAATCATCTTGAAACTTTGAAATACATTTAACTACTGACAAAATTTCTTTTTTAACAGTAGAATACTTTTGATGAACAGGTTTCCAACTACCTGAAGTAAATCGAATTAATTCTTCTTTGTTGAAATTTGGATTTATTTGTTTCAGAATACCTCCATAACCAAGGTCAGAGGCATCTGTTTCAACAATTTTCTTCCAAGCCACATTAGATAAACATAAACATGGAAGAGAATTAACCTTTTGCTTGATGCGTTGAACAGCTTTTGTGTGTGCTTCAGTCCATGGGGATGGATTTTTACGAAGTCTTTTGTAAAGTAGCTCAGTATCTTTATCTAAATTTTGATAAAAGTCTCCTAAATAATTAAGAGATCCTAAAAATCTTTGTAATTGAGTTTCGTCTTTAATTTCATCAGGAAATTTTGAAGCGAACTCAATACTACGATTGATAGGAATTATTGTTCCTTTTTGAATGGTATGACCTAAAAATCTTATGATAGTTTTGAATAGTTGTAATTTTGGAGCCGAAACTACAAGACCATTTCTTTTGATAACATCTTTCAAAATTCGAAGATGCTTGATATGTTGATCAATACTTTGTGAAAAAACTAATATATCATCTATGTAGACAATACAGAAATCTGAATATTTTGAAAAAATATCATTCATTATATTTTGAAATTCGGAAGGAGCATTTTTCAAACCGAAGGGCATTACATTCCATTCATAATGACCAAATGGAACAACAAATGCAGTTTTGTATCTATCCTTTTCAGATATTTGAATTTGCCAATAACCTGATTTTAGGTCAAATTTTGAAAATATATGAGCATTTTGAAGTCTATCTAATAGATCTTTTTTGTTAGGAATAGGATATCTTATCCATTTTAAAACATTATTTAAAGGTTTGTAATTGATAACAAGACGTGGGACACCTCGTTCTTGTTCAGCTTTGTTATTAACATAGAAAGCAGTACAACTCCAAGGAGAATAACTCTTTCTAATTAATTTTTTGTCTAAGAGGGAATCAATTTCCTTTTTGCATAGATTTCTATATTCGTCTTTCATTTGACTAGGATGAGCTTTTGTAGGAATTTGTTTTTCATCATAATTGGGAATATAAGGAAGATAAACGATATGCTTCTTTCTGTCCCAAAAAGCATTTGGAGAAGTGCTACAAATGTCACTTAAATTTTGATTTTCAATATCTTTGATTTTGATTATAATTTTAGGATTTTGTAATTGTTGATCAATTTTTAAACAATTAATTTCATCTTTAAGAAAGTTTAATTGTTTCTCTTTATTTTGATATAAATTTTTTTAATTCATTTATCATTTTGGGATAATTAAATCATCGTATTGGTATATCAACTAATCTTATTGGTTGAACCAAACTCTCATGTTGACGAATGATTATTTAAACCAACTTAAATTAAAAAGATTACCATTGAAACCCTTCTGTTCGAAAGCAACCTGTTAACAACAAATGTTGCTATTCCTCGTCTAATTAACTGGGAAGAAGTCACTTTTCCAGCAAGTTGGACAATTCCAAATGCTATTTCTCAAAACCCGATCTTGAATAATCAGATTGATCAAATTGTTCAAACTAGTGATGGAGATATAGAAGTTAGGTTTACTCCAGCACTAACTAGCAAAATCTCTTTATCTAGAAGTTTTTCCGCTAGATCAAGTTTCGCTCCTTATCGAGTGTTTCATCCAAATACTAGTTCTAGACATTCTGTGTCAGAATTACCTACAACTTCTCAGGAACATCCTGAAGAATCAAAACTTGAAGGAATGAATATTTCTTCTAATCAAATTCCTCACGGAGTTTATCAAAATAATAGGGAATTACCTACAGAATCCCCTACAGCTTCTGAAATGAATTTTAATCTTTAAATGGATTTTACACCAGGATCAAAGATTAGGAAGTTAATAAGCAAAGATTTTGATTCACAAAAAAATGTAATGTTTAAAACTTGGATATTTAAACATTATTCTACCAAACAATTTCTACAAATTAAAGAGTTATATTATGCATATTTAACTCGCAAACAAAAAATTGTATATTTTCCTCCATGGTTTTGGAAAAAATATATTCACAAATCAAATATTTAGGTCATAGACAATTATGAAAAATTTCATATCAAATGGACTAAAAAGAATGGATCTAATTCCATATCTTCTATGCATCCTCCTTTGGAATCCATAGTTATCAAAAAGGATCAGCACACTATTGAAGCTATCCCTTTAGTAGACACTACTAAAACAAAAGTTGAAGAAGACATCGTTGTCAAACAAAATAATTTTACAAATATTCACCTGCAAACAGTAGGAAATCAATTATCTAGAATTGAAAAACAAATTGATCAAATTATCATTGTTCCTGCTGTAGACACAACTACTGCTTCTACTTCAAAATCTCAGGTTGTTAAACCTTTAACGAAACCTGATATCAAACCTCCTATTCCAATTAATAAATTTAATTTTACTAATCCAAACAAAGACAAAGAATTCTTAGATGAATTAGTCAAAAGAATGCATACTTTAAAGCTTAATATTTTAAAAATCAAAGACACCGAATCTTCTCCAGATTCCGATCATGATCAACAAAATTATATTCAACAAATAGAAGAATCTTTCGATAAATATCAAAAGTTTTCTCCTCCTATTTATAATCCATCAAATGATCCTCAAATTAATAGAGTTAATTACGATCAAGGTCCCGGTGGGGATACTGTTCGTCGTACTTATTACAAAAAACCAACTCCTCAAGATTTATTATTCGAAGAGAATTTTTATCTTGAACAAAAATCTTATAGTGCCTGTAATATCAGGCCTGTACGGAATTTTATATTATAATATATATTGGAATATACATTGGCATTTTTATGAATATGTCAAATCAAGCTCGTTTTACGAAAAGGAAGCGTCATTAGAATCCTAACGACTAATAGGAATTTTAAGAAATTTACGGGAATTTTCGGAGTAATAACGCTATATTCCGAGTAATTGAGCTTCTCGTAATATAAATAATGTTTTAGTAAAAATAGTAAATGGGGTCCGAATTGCGAACGGCCAGTTTTAATAAATCCCGAATAGTAAGTTGGACTTATTGGAGAAATAAAGAAACTTGGAGAACCCGAATTGTCGATCAATTAACGAGATAAAGGACGGAACAAATAGAATTAAATGCTAAGGGCAAAATGGTCTTTTGCAAAAATCAATTTTTATAAAATTACACATTTTCTTTTCCTCCTCATTTCTTCCCTGCCTTCGTGAATCGCCAGAGAGCCGCGGCGATTTCTCCTTTCCCTCTTCACGACCGTTTGACATTTTGACCTCCGTTCTCCGCTCCGATCGTTCCGATCCTTCACGTTTTCTCTTTCTCTCGCGACTCTAGGTATGATTCTAAAGTTTTAGAGGGTTAAATTTCGAGTTTCGTAGAGTTAAACCAATTAGGGTTCGTTTAGGGTTTCGATTAAAATTGAGATTTAGGGCTCGAACTTGATCGATTGTTATAGTTTACGAACGTATTGCACGTATTAAACGTTATTGGAAGAAGTTAGGACGATTTAGGAGAAATGCTAAATTTGTAAATTTCGGATTTTCGGAAAACTCGTAAATTGGATTTCGGGGTATCGAGCGTAGATTAATGGATTAAATGCCTCGATAAGTTAAGTTGGAACGTTAGGAAATTCATTAGTTAAGGTTTTGTAAATTTGGACGATCGATAGCTTAAATTAGTTTTAACGTCGATATTGTGTTTTGCTTCAGACAAACAACGCTCGTGGACGGAGCTTGAGCTACTTTGGACACGAGGTAAGTTCTCGTGATTCTTTTCTGGCCGATTGGCCTACACCGTACATCGAAGTCGTTTCGAGGAGTTTGGAGACGCACTAGTTTATATTGCTTTGGTTGGGTAGTTAGGTTTAATTGTTTTGTAGATTATGTTTTACAGTCTTGATGGTACGTATGCTGAGTGTTTAAATTTTGTTATGAACTGTTCATGCACCACGTGTTTTAAAGAAAGAGCATAAAAATGAATTTCCGCACGATGTTTTAAAATGACGATGTGGCCTGGAGAGGGGCTTGACCTATTGTGGAGGCACGCAGGGGCTTGTCACAATACTACATCTATTATGTACTCGCAATGTGGCCTGGAGAGGGGCTTGACCTATTGTGGAGGCACGCTGGGGCTTGTCACAATACCACATTTATTATGCACTCATATGTATGGTCATGCGAGATGGGGCTCAGGCACGGCTGTACGTGTTGTAAGCGTGTACCCCCTTCTTCTAGCTGGAAAGAGTAGTCCGCCCGCTGGATGTGCTCTCTCTGGTTAGGAGGTTGAGATCTCGGTGACACCCACAGAATAAAGTAAAGAAAATGCTGCATGATTTCTGAACTCACACGCATAGCATATAGTTGCATTTATGAGGGCTTGCTGAGATTTTTATCTCATAGTGTATTGTATGTTGTAGGTGATTACGAGGATATAGGTGAGGACGAGATCCCTCCACCTGAGGAGTGACGCAGTTGACGGAGGATGGCTTGCTGTGGTGTGTTGCGCAGTCGACGCTTACCTGACCCGTGGGGACAGTATGTATAGATTTTGAGGGTTTTAAGTTATTTTGGATAGAATAGGAAAATTGTATAGACATTATAGGGTGTTTGGTTCTGGTAGTTGATAGGTTTACATTTTTAATGTTTTTAAACGTTTTGTAATTGTTTAGTGATTTTAAAAAAGGAGGGAGGGAGCTGTGCTCTCTGGAAAATTTCCATAGCGCATGGCGATTGCTCGCCACCGAAGGGCGAGCAATCGCCACTCCTTGCCTGGCGATCCCCATTGGCGATCGCTAGGCGATAGAGGAATCGCCTCATGGCGATTGCTCACCATGAGCAATCGCCTAGTGGCGATTACTCGCCACTTTATTGGCGAGTAATCGCCACATGTTTTGCCAAACGGCAGAACATATGGTTATTTAAAAAAAAATGTTTTAAATTAAATATTTCTTTTAATATTAATTAAATTAAGTTTTAATTAAATAGTTTTAAGTTTTATTTAATTTGTTTTTAAAAGGTTAGAATTCAATTCCGACTTCGATTCTGGTTTCGATTTCGGTTTAGTTCCCGCCTAGAGTTTAGTTAAAGACATTAGGATAAAAAAAAAATAGTACGAAAATTGGGTACAGTACTAGGGTCGTGACAGTGCCAAATCTATCTATAAATGGAACATAGATGGTTTATCGGATTATCAAATTTATGATGTTATACACAAAATGTTGATGTATTCGTCTGTCTGTGGAGCTGCTCAAAATGGCGATCGTAGTATTGCGATTTTCATTATTAATGGCTTTACTGGCCAACTCAAAGGTTGGTGGGATCATTCCTTATCCCCCAGTCAACAAAATGAAATCCTTACAGCTGTAAAAATTGAAAATACAGTTATGGAAGCTACAGACCCTCAAGGTCAACGTATAGCTCAACAAACTACTACACAAGTTGAAGATTGTGTATTTTCACTTGTCCAAGGGATAATTCTCCATTTTCTTGGCGCTGTTGAGCAACGAGATGAAAAAAGTCGAGAATTATTACAAAATCTTAGATGTCCTTCTTTAACCCATTTTAGATGGTATAAGGATGTTTTCTTAACAAAAGTCATGCAAAGAAAAGATGTTAATAGTGAACATTGGAAAGGAAAATTTATAGACGGTTTACCCCCCTATCTTTGCTCAAAAGGTTAAACAAAAATTGATGGATCTTAATGGTGGTTATATTCCATGGTCCTCCTGTACTTATGGTCATCTTATAAGTATAGCAACACAAGAAGGTTTATCCCTCTGCAATGATATGAAAATGCAGTATCAAATTAAAAAACAAAATCTGACAGGTAGAAATGTAACGCCCCGAGTTATCTGAACCCGATTTGTCACACAAACCTCGTACATGACTAAACTTTCTACTATATTTTTTTTGCTTGCAGCGAAAATCATTTAAACAAAAATAGTGCTGAACAAAATCATAAAAAGTGTTTGGATAATCGGGCGAAATATTAGAAATAGTTGACCAAGGGAAAATAAAAGTTTAAACCGTGGGTTGCTTTAAAGGTGAAGAAAGTCAAACGCACCTGCCGCTGAACCAAGTCAACGGAAGGGCTAAAAACAGAAAACAGAAACGGAAGCCGTCCTCCGGTCATAAAACGACAAAGTATTCTCTCCATCTTCCGGTGGTTTTACTCACGGTATCCACCGGTGACTAAACGACAAAAAAAATGCTCTCTACAACTTTCGGTGACGTCAGCCAGATGCCTTCCTTCATCCGATAGACTTAAACCTACATCTTCCAGTGGATTAACACACGACATCCACCGTGTAATACCCAGCTTGTACGGATTTCGGATATAATATATTATATTATTATTTTATTATATAATGGCATTTTTGGTAAATATGTCAAATCAGGTCCGTTTCACGAAAAGAAAGCGTCATTACTATCCTAACAATTAATAGGAATTTTAAGGAAATTATGGGAATTTTCGGAGGTTAAACGCTATGTTCCGAATAATTACCTCTATCGTAACTTAAAAGACGTTTTAGTAAAAATAGTAAACGAGGTCCAAATTTCGAACGGACAGTTTTGTTAAATCCCAAATATTAAGTGGGACTTATTGGCGAAATATGAAAATTTGGAAAAGTCGAATCGTTGGACGATTTACGAACCGAAGGACGAAACAAATATAAAATATGTACTAAGGGCAAAATGGTAATTTTGCAAACCAAAATTTTTATAAAAAACCTTTCCTCCTTCTTCCTTAGCCATTGCACGCCAGAGCTTCTTCTTTGTTTTTCTTCCTGCGATTCCTCTCTGCCATTCGACGTTCTCTCCACGTCGAACTCCGTTTTCTCCTCCGATCGTTCCGTTTTCTTCGTGCTTTCTTCTCCAATCGACGTTCTAGGTATGTCTCTGTAGTTTTAGAGCTTTTATTTCGAGGTTTATGGAGTTTTAAACGATTAGGGTTTCGTTTAAGTTTCGATAAAAATGTCGATTTAGGGCCCGAAATTAATAGTTTGATTACGATTGACGATATAAAGGACGTATTGAACGTTATTGGACAAAGTTAAACCGATTTGCGAATAAGTTAAAAATTAGGAATTTTCGGGTTTTTAGGAAAAAACTCGTAAAAGTGATTTCGAACTATCGAGCACTAATTGGTAGTTTAAATGCTTCGACTAGTTAAGTTATGATTTTAGGAAAAATCCTTTAGTTAAGGTTTTGACAATTTGGACGTTTATTAACTTAAATTAGTTTTAACGTCGATATTGCGTTTTACTTCAGACAAACAACGCTCGTGGACGGAGCTTGAGCTGCTTTGGACGCGAGGTAAGTTCTCGTGATCTTCTTTGGCCGATTGGCCTACACTGTACGTCGTGGTCTCGAGGAGTTTGGTGACGCACTAGTTTTATTGCTTTGGTTGGGTAGCTAGGTTTATTTGTTTTATAGTTTATGTTTTACAGTCTTTGATGGTACCCATTATGGTTTGTTTACTGTAAGTTATTGAACTGTTCACGCATCACTTGTTTTAAAGAAAAGCATGAAAAGGAATTTCCGCACAGAGTTTTAAAGATAACGAGATTAATGCATCGGCCGAAAGGCTTATTGTTCATTTGCCGCAAAGCGTATTGTTTATTGGCCGAATGGCGTATTGTTTATTGGCCGAATGGCGTATTGTTATTGGTCACGCGAGGTGGGGCTCAGGCACGGCTGTACGTGTTGTAAGCGTGCACCCCCCGCCTCTAGCCGGAAAGAGTAGTCCGCCCGCTGGATGAGCTCTCTCTGGTTAGAGGGATAGGACCTCGGTGACACCTATTGTATTGAGCATTGCATTGTAAGATAAAATAAAGCATGGTTTATCGAACTCATACGCACAGCATGCATTGCATTTACGAGCCTTACTGGGATTTCATCTCATAGTGTATTGTATGGTGTAGGTGATCTAGATATCGAGGAACCAGGTGTGTAACACCCCTAATACTGTACCTATTTACCCGTACAAATTTTTCATTTTATACTTTTTACCTTTTTATGCTTTAAATAAAATTTAATACGGAATCTAAACCGAAGTTGAAATCAGAACTGAAGTCGGAATTAAAACTGAACTTTAAAAACATTTAAAACAAAACCTTTTAATAAATAATTAAAACTAAAACATTTATTAAAACTTAAAATAAAACTATTAAAAGAAGGGAGGGCAGAATCGGAATTCTGCCCTCAGAAATGTAGCAGCGACCGGGCGCTGCAAAGCGCTGCATTCGCTGCAACCTTGCAGCGACCCACCCTTCACTTCCTTCTTCACTTCCTTCTTGCTTCCTTCACACTTACTCTCTGGAATCTCAAATTCCAGAGAGCAACACAAACTCATCAAGCTCTCTGGAATCCGATTCCAGAGAGCAGAATTTCACACCCTTCTTTGCCCATTCTCTCATTTTACCTCATAACACTTATTGCCCATTCTCTCATTTTACCTCATAACACTTATGACTTAACTCAACCGACCCGCAGCAGACTTTGTGAAGTCCAACTGCATGGGTAGCTCTAAAAACCGAGCATACCAATACCAAATCTAAAGTCAATCAAAACATTTTCAAACATTCATTAAACAGTTCAAAACAAAACGTTTTACATACATTTACCAAAATGTTATCTAATCCCTATCCAGAATCCAAGCAACCTAAAATGTCTATACATTCATAATTAACATTAATCCCCCAAAATACGTACACAGACGATCCCCACGGGTCAAAAGCGCCTCGACTGCTCAGCGCACTCCCACGAGCATCAACCATCAACTGCCTCCGACATCAGGAGGAGGAACGTCGTCCTCACCTGGATCTACGTCACCTAGCAGATCACCTACACCATACAGACACATATGAGATATTGAAATCTCAGTAAGCTACGTAAATGCAGATGCATGCGTGCGTATGCCATTCAGAAATCATGCTCAGATTCAGATTACAGATACAGAATTACAGATTACAGATTCATTTTCATTCCTTTCAGATACAGAAACAGATACAGATACAGATTCAGATTACAGATGCAGAATTACAGATTACAGATTCATTTTCATTCCTTTCAGATACAGAAACAGATACAGATACAGATTCAGATTACAGATGCAGAATTACAGATTACAGATTCATTACGTCACAGACAGACAGAATTGTCACCGAAACCTCGACCCACTAACCCAAGGGGGCCCGTCCGGCGGTTGGACTACCCCGTGGGGTTAGAGAGGGGGGGTACACGCTTGCAACACGCACAGCCGTGCCTGAGCCCCATCTCGCATGACCAGAAACAGACAGATTACGTTTATTCATTCAGATTACGTTACAGATTTCATTTCAGATATACGTCCCATTCAGATTACAGATACAGAATTACAGATTACAGATTCATTACGTCACAGACAGACAGAATTGTCACCGAAACCTCGACCCACTAACCCAAGGGGGCCCGTCCGGCGGTTGGACTACCCCGTGGGGTTAGAGAGGGGGGTACACGCTTGCAACACGCACAGCCGTGCCTGAGCCCCATCTCGCATGACCAGAAACAGACAGATTACGTTTATTCATTCAGATTTCGTTACAGATTTCATTTCAGATATACGTTCCTTTTCTTAAAATACGTGCAGAAATTCCTTTTCATGACTTTCGAAAACCGTGATGCATGAACAGTTCATATCAGCGGAAAGTAAACAAACAGTTCATATCAGCAGACAATATAATATAACCTATGAACGATTAACCTAACTACCCAACCTAAACAACGTAAAACAAGGAACCCTCAAGGATCCTTGATACGACGACGAAGTATGGTGTAGACCTTTCGGTCAAGCAAGTCACGAGAACTTACCTCGAGTGCGCTGGATCTCAAGCTTCGTCCACTGGAGTCGCGTGTCTGAGGTAAAACACGATATTTGTCGTTAAACCCAATTTAAACGATTAAATGTCCAAACTAATAAAATCCTTAATTTAACAAATCGAAGCTTTTAAACAACGACACAACGCCCGATAAATCTGGAAATCCATATTACGAGTTATTTCCGAAAACCCGTAAATTCCTAAATTTATACTTTTCCACAAATTGAATTATCTTCGTCCAATAACGTCAAATACGTTCAATACATACTTAATCAAGGCTAATCTATTAATTACGAACCCTAATTCGCGTTTTTGACGAGATTTAATCGAAACCCTAATTATTTAAAACGCCGTAAACTTCGAAATAAAAGCCTTAAGGTTGTAGATACATACCGAGGGTAGCGAGAGGAGAAGAAATGACGAAGAACGGAGGAAGAACGGAAGAAAACGGAGGTCGGACGGAGTCGGAAATCGCCGGCGGCCAGGGGAGCTCTCTCTCTGGAATTCCTTCACGCGACAGAGGAGAAGAAGAAGAATGAGGGAAAAGAAGATTTGTGTTAATTTATAAAAATTGATTTGCAAATTACCATTTTGCCCTACTTACTTAAATCTATTTGTTTCGTCCTTCGTTTCGTTAATCGTCCTTCGATTCGGATTCTCGAAAATTCCATATTTTGCCAATAGCTCATATTCATTGCTAGGGCTTTATTAAAACTGTCCGTTCTCAATTTGGACTCCATTTACTATTTCTACTAAAACGTCAATTATATTACGATATAGGTAATTACTCGGAATATAGCGGTTAATCTCCGAAAATTCCCATAATTTCCTTAAAATTCCCATTACTCGTTAGGATCGTAATGACGCTTTCTTTTCGTAAATCGGACCTGATTTGACATATTTACCGAAAATGCCACGTGTTATTAAAATATCAATATAATATAATATATCCAAAAGTCCGTACAAGCCGGATATTACAAGGTGAGGATGTGATTCCTCTTCCTGAGGCATGATTCAGTTGACGGAGGATGGCTGCGGTGGTGTGCTGGCGCAGTCGAGGCTCACCTGACCTGTGGGGACGTATGTATAGGTTTTGAGGGTCTTTTTGGGATATTTTGGGTTTGTGAATTGTAAAGATATTTTAGGATGTTAAGTATTAACGTTTATCTTGAAATTCTGGAACTGTTTGGTTGTATAGCGTTTTAAATGATTTAGTAAACTGTATCAGAATTGGTTTAGGTTTGATACGGATAAGCTCGAGTTTTAGAGCTATCCACGCCATTTGTTTTTAGGAAGTTTTGTCACGTATTGAAGTACGTCTGAATCGTATGTTTAGTGTTTTTAGAATGTGAAAGAGAAAGAAGAAGTTGCTCTCTGGAATCGGATTCCAGAGAGCGAAAGTTTGAAGTGTTTGCTCTCTGGAAATCCCAGAGAGCAAGGGTTCTGGTCGCTGCTGTGCAGCGACTGGGTGCTGCAACATGCAGCGCCCGATCGCTGCACAAGTGCAGCGACTGGGCGCTGCAAGATGCAGCGCCCGATCGCTGCATTGTGCAGCGACTGGGCGCTGCACAATGCAGCGCAAGCGGCGACCGGGCGCTGCAATTAGCAGCGACTGGTCGCTGCTCCTTTTGAGGGCAGAATTCCAATTCTACCCTCCCCTCATTTTAAATATTGTTTAATTAATTTTTATAAATGTTTTAAAAGTTTCATTTAATTATTAATAGTTTGTAAATGGTTTAAAGATTTGGTTTAACTTAGATTTTAATTCCGATTTCGATTCTGCTTTCGATTTCTGTTTAGGTTCCGCCTAGAGTCTATTTAAAGTATAGAGTTTATTTAAAGTAATTATTGGGATAAAAATAAATATATAGTACGAAATTATGGGTACAATTTTAGGGACGTTACAATTATGGTATCAGAGCCCCCGGGTTTTAAAATCGGTTCTGTAGACTGCTCGACTGCACAGCCACTACGTGGACATTCTTCATCAACTGTAAGTATGTTTATAGCTTTATTTGATTTCTAGTTTCTTAGAATATTTGTTTAACTTTGATATAGGAGTTATATAATGGTGCGTCCACGAAACGATCGAGATGACAGAGACGATACGATAGACCAATT